>JAEAOA010000298.1:470000-515000 GCA_016746295.1 Potamilus streckersoni
TGAGGAACACACTATATATCAATTTTAAAATGCAAGCAATTTAAAACTATCAATTTCCATATGTATTTCTGTTAGGTTTATTTCTCAGAGTGCAGAACTAGAAGTCTGGAACTCAGTCCGGAACTTGTTGGTGAATTCAGAAAAGAACGCACGAATTTTAAGTCTTGTATGACTGATAAATTCACCAATGCAAATTAAATTTAGCTTAAATGGTGGAAAATAATAGGGTATACAACAATTAAAATTAGCTTAAATGGTGGATATTAATAGGGTATGCAACCGTTTATATGCCTACTAATGAGGAATCAATCCTGCATACATATCAACGTTTCCCTATACTTATCAGAAACATGATTTCCATATATAAAACGATAATAGTGGCCTCATACTGAGGTATCATATTACTAGCGGCATGAGAATATGGGATTTCAGATTGTTGTTACTGATATAGACCAAAGCCTTCTATACTCGATGACTTTACTAACTTTTACCCTCAAGTCAGGAGCCAGTGTGTATAGTTTGATCTAAATTAACAGTGTACAAAATAATCCTAGAGAGCATAAGCCACATGGCTTAACATAATTTGCTAGAGTGAACGATGTAGTCAACAACTTATGCTTTGGAAGTATAAACAGTTGTCAGCGATACAAAGACTAATACCGCTGAAGCAGACAATTCGATGATTTATATTCTGCCAACGTCCAACGTTGATGTCATTATAAAAACAATTTGCAAACACATAGGAAACTACGTAAACATCGACAATTGCGTAGGAAAATCTGCAAACGTAAATGATTTTTACTCTTGTGATATGTAACAGACTTTGAAAAAAAATATTCTGCTTATCAGACAATGAGAAAAGTCCCCAAGCAAATTTCCAACGAGGTGCACAAGTCAGGCAAATACACTATTACAACTTGCAACAACTATTATATACTATGTAATAAACTCGACGGAGATTTTTAACTGTGATATTATACTAGACCGAAACACTACTACGACAATATGATTATTGATCTCGACGATGCTATATATTCTGCGGAGAATCAGCTTTGTGTGAGAACATTTTATATTAATTACAGCTACACTGTATTTTGCAGGGACTATTATTTATTTTGTAATAAACTATATATATATATATATATATATATATATATATATATATATATATATATATATATATATATATATATATATATATATATATATATATATATATATATATATATAAAAATAATGGCAAAAATTCACCGACTAATTCGTGTAATATTTTTAAGGATTTATGATCGTATACAATTTGGAAATCATGCTACCAGAACAATGAACACAAGAAATATTAAATCACTATTAAAACTAAATGTTGTCTTCATCTGGTGTGTCAATAAACAGGAAAAGAGATGGGAAGACAACTTAAGGAGTGAACATATATGTGATTTGGAGATTCCCAAAGAAAAGTAGAGAACAGGAAAAGATGGAGGGAATTAGTTTTAAAGTCAACTGTTGTGCCCAAGGAATTCTTGGGTTACGGGATTGATGATGATGATGATGATGATGATGATGATGATGATGATGATGATGATGATGATGATGATGACGAGTAATTGCTTTATACAGGTTTCTTAAAGAATCCCAAAGACGTACGAGTTTTTAAATAAGTATCTGGAGCTTCTTGATATATGAATCGACTTAGAAATAAGCTTAGAAGAAAAACGACCTAATAAGAAGCTTGATTTATAGTGAATTATAGCTTCAAAAAAGACAAGGCATTTGAAATATCTGTATGTGACTGTAAAATGGATGGTGAGTTTGGAGTTGGTATGATACACTATCTCAATGGCAAATTACAATAATTGCACTAAAAACGTTCTTGAAGACTATTGTATATGAAATAAAGCAATTTCATACCAAACTTTGCAATGCCGCTACGTGGTAAAATGAATTTTTTTGCGAGAGGCTACCTTGATTTGACATTGCCCTCATGGCTCAATATGCTTTTTATTACGGTTGACAGTCGTACTGCCAGCTGCCATGCACGCAGGATGATGCAGGATAATGTGCTATAATTCCAGTTTGAGTAAACAAACTCCAATATTATTTCATATTAGGTATATCATATTATTTTATATTGTCGTGGAAAAGCCAAACAATGCTGTTGCAGAAAATTAAGCAGACGATGACAAAATGGTTAGGATTGAAGCAGTTTCAACTTCTGATCATGGTAAAAGGTAAACAATAGTGAATTCAACAAAACAGCAACAGGTTCAATAAATTATTCGCCCGGTACAAAAGAAACAAAGATCGTTTCTATGTTAGAAAGGAACTAGTATAAACACGTTTACGTGTATCTTCGACACTAGCTGAATCTTTCACGTCACTGGAAATCTTTCTTGACGCAGTCAGTAGTTATATCTTCCACACTTTGTGTGTGTGGGGGGAGGCTAACCATGCTCCGTGGACCTTGTGGGTAGCTTTTGTTGCGCTCACTAGCTTTTCAATATGAGCTTCACTTTGTCAGTCAGCACTCAAGCTATTGCAGACAACGTCGGCTCAGAAGCAAAATCTTTCAGGATGGCATCACGAAAAATACACGTCTCCGACTTTACCGTAATCGTCTTTACGCAGGTGAAGTACAGACCACCCAAGGATGGTGATTCGACAGGATAAAAGAAAACCAAGTTGTTTTGATTCAGATCATGTGATGGTTAACATGGGATTGGCTATATTTATTTGCAGCAGCATCTGGCGATCAGCTGTGTAAATATGCACTCAATGATTTCACAGAAGCGCTTGAGATCCTTTGTGGAGCCAATCATTAACTATCATTTTATTATCCAGAATAGATGAAATACCATCCTTTGACAATCTTGACCAGACCGGGAATATTTTTGTCATGTACTTTTATGTGAAGGTTGGAAACAAAAACGGCCTATAGAGAACATATTTACCGAGTCGATACAAACACATATGTGATCTTCGTTACTCAATGACCGCACACATGCTTATCACGATCCAAAATTTTATTTAGGGGCATTTTTGCGCATGGTATCGCAAACAATATTTAAGCCTGGCGTGCAGGTAAGATCAGTTTTGAAAGACGTTCCGAGATCATCCTTGAAATTAATAATTTCCTTTGATTTGAGAGGAAGCACAGTGTCGAAGTGTCGGGCTGATTTGGATACGACCGTTTATGATAAGTATTAGGCATGCCGGTTATGCTATAGCATTATATGCTTACAGATGCCTCGAAAACATGACATTGATCCGTTAAAGTCGCAACAGACTGGTTATAGATATTACAGAGGGTTTTGCACAAACGTTTGCACTGCTGTATAAAACCAATCTAAAATGAGAGGAACGAGTTGAGGATATTAAGAACAGCACGACAGAAACACTAAATCTGTTTGTATAGAAGTAGATCAACAGTGGATATTTGAAACTTCAATGCGGGTCTCTCTTTACAGATACGCCAGGTGGAAATGATCTCTATTTTTTAAATGTAACTGATATGATACAAGCATTGACGTTGGATAACATAAACTGTTATTTAAGGCATTTACTAGAAAAACAAAAGCGGATGTGTTCTGGTTGTTGTTGTTGGGCTTAACGCCGTTTTTCAGCACACGATAGGCTATTCATGGCGGCCAGTAATAATGGTGGAGGAAGAAACCGGGAAATCGTCGGAAAGGACCAATGACCCATAGAAGCTACTGGCAAGCTTTCTCACATATCCACATTCGCCGAATCCTAGACTCGAACCCACGCAGACAGAGGTGAGATGGCAGTGATCCGTAACGGACAGCGCTTTAGACCACTCGGCCAATCGGGGCACCGATTTGTTCTGGATTCTTCATAATAACAACTATAGTAAATATATGATTAGTGACCCAGAAGAAGGCAAGAAATTGTAAAACATAAACAAAGAAAGATACAAATATACAACCAATACCCGACATAAACCTGTAGAGGAATGGTTTGGTGACACGTTTGTTTATAGTAGACACACGTGGTTTAAACGCGGTTCAAATTTGTGTAAGTGGGCAAGCAAAAGACCAATGAACTCCTATATCTTCTGCAAATATTCGTGAAGTTGGCTCATGCCAGGATCATCTCACTAACTGTGATTATTGTTTCATGTAGCAATTTGTTCACCAACGCCATCATGAACCTAGAGTCTCTGACAGTGTATATAAGTAACTTGCGTAAAACATATGAAAAATGTGAGGCACTTCTGATTAAAACACTTGTGTCGTTGCAAATACTACCCAGAGAGTTGCTTCTCTCAAGAAAAAATATACATAATTTTTCTTCTACTCTAATCACTGCAGAAGATTCGTTGCGCGTATACTATCGTTGGTCTATTTTTGGGAGGGAGTTTACCTTGCACAATAAAGTAGTCTCAGTACAATTAGTAATCTGTACCCGGTATTAATCCATTAGCGTGGGTGAGTTTGAAATGGAACCGGCGGCCCAGCGATCAAAACAGTAAATTTGCATGCTATAATAATTTAGTAAATAGTTGCCAGTGTATTGGCATGATTAGAGTATCTCTTGGGATCTTCGCTTCAGAGTGTCCGCGATGGTAGGCTGACGGTTACGTTTACTTTTTCGAATAGTACATTCGTGTATACTTGATTTTGCAGTGGAATACGTTTCATATTTGAAAGAATTTCTACAATACCACAGATTTTGGCAGACCATATGAAGTCTGCATCTGCGGTGGCGGCACTTTTGTCGTTTTTGTTGGTATCGCATTTTACATTTCAGAGAAAATAGTAATTGGCAGCAGTAGTATAATGGGACAATAAGATATATCATTAAAAACACCCCAGTGATGATATATGGACACAATTTATTTGGAAAAATGGATCACCCAGGGACGATATAGGGACAGTGTGCATTTTTTTTAAAAGAACAAGAGGAATGGTACAGGTGGCATGACCTCACGGTACTGGATACAGGCAAAACTGTAGCAAGGATCTGACCGAAATACTCACAGCTATGGAATAATATAGCAAATGAAATACTTTTTGAGGCATCGAAAGTGGCCTTTGCTTGCTATATTAACATATGGGGCATCTCGCTGATCTCTTTATCAAACTTTGTCTCACTTCTGGGCAGTAAATGAGGACTCTCTGGAAGGATCGACATTTCTAGGTTTGTCCACATCTTTTATGACAAGAAATGGTTAATGGAATGAAGTAAACAAAGAAGAGAATGTAATGGGGTGCACCAGCTGTGAAGAAGAAAAGCGATGGTATAACAGCGGCTATTAATGTGAACAGAGTTCAACTTATTGAAGAGGGTGATTTCAACTCGGATTTAGTAGATTTTGGCTAATCGCAAGAATTTGTTCCGGCACCAGCACCTTCACCACGTTCTCCTTCTTTGCCACACGTCGACGTTTTTAGACTAAAAAAGGTAGAAGAATCAGAGAAATATTTTTACAGTAGCAGAAGGAGGCAGGACAAACATTTCTCCTTGAACTGCAACAGCAAGAAGAAGAAGAGGCGAGAAGGAAACGACAGGAAGAATTAACAGTAGAAACGAAACAAAGTCTAGAAAAGAACAGTGAAAGTCAAACGGTCTTAAGACAGTTAAAGCGAATTGCTTCTCGTTCCTGAAATTTGTTCTCAGAATAAAATAAGTCACCAAAGGGTCCTTTACAGAGCCACCCGTTTCTATCGAAAAGAGTTAATATTCATTTTGCCAAAATCAAAGAAAACTCCAAATCGCCTTTTTGTTAAGCCTATGATGTATTTGTGTGTGTATGTTTGTGTGTGCCTGAGTGTAGACTCTTATTCTAAACAAACAAAACCAGGAGACAAATTTTACTGTCTGTTCTACTGTGGTACAAATATATACAATCTAATTCACAACACAACACAATACAACAATTTTTGAAACGTTCACAGACTTCTTCTGTGTCTGCTATCTTAGTTCACTTTCTCTGTTATTTAATATCTTCACTTTTACACATTTTCTCTCCTTTTCTTCTCTTTCCGAACGTCTCAGAGTTCCTTTTCCGAGAACACCTCTGATTCCCCCTTTTCGTGCTTCTGTTGTTTCTTAGGGCACTCTGAAGTATAATGTACTTTCTCCCCACAATAACAGTTATCTCGACTTTTATCTCTTCTGACACCTGTCTTGCCTTACAAAAATCTGCACATTATGTAGCCTAATGCCCTTTATGAAAGCAGAAATAGCAAGGACCTTAACTTTTATCTCGAAAGGAGACTGAGTAGTCCGTCGAATTGTCTGAAGAAGCCTAAACTTTCTTATGACACCTCACAAAGATTTAATCAGAAGTTTCATCTGTGTGTATTCTTCCATCGTGCTGATTCATTTGAGGGCAAGGGAGAGAACAACGCAAAAATGCACATAACAACTAAAAAAAAAGTGTTATTGGTGGACGACCTTCATAGCATTAAGCGTGGCCTCGTTCAAATCAACAACCCAAAAGACAAGATGTGTTTAGCAGGTGCTATGGTGGTGGGACGGACGTATGCCGACAAGAACGACACGTCAGAATGGAAAAGAAACTGGGAGAACATTCGAAATTCTAAGCGATCCAAACAGCGAAAAGAGGCAGAACTCCTGTTACAGCAAGCGGGGATAGCTAAAGACACGTCCTGTGGCATTCCTGAAACTCAAAAATTTGCAAGATGTCTTGGCTCTACGTTACATCTTCAATGTTCACCGTCAAGAGGTGCGCGTATATTTGTTGTTTCGAGGCAGGGATTTCAAAGACGTAAAATGCATGAACGTCTATTTACACGATGAACATGTTGATGCCATTACCAGTATTACTGCATTCCTGTCATACGTTTATTACTGTGAGAAATTTGACTATGGCTATAACAATCGAGAGCAGCACAAGCATTGCTGATCGAAATGCTCAAAATGTTTTGCCTTCAAACTCTGTCCGGACGAAGGACAAGGATCTAGTGCAAGCCCAGCTTGTAAGTGCACGTTTGTCAGCTCTGACGGTTACCAGCCACATTTGAAAACGCAACGATCATAGCAGTAATGTACTTGTCAACTCTTGAGATTGTGCCTTACTTGTGGATACCAAGACCGCTAAGGCGCACGTCTGTTCAGGAAAGAAACGATGTCACATTTGTCGTCAAATCGTGGACATAGAACACAAAAGCTACATTCTAAACATGAAGAAGATGACCAGAAGAAAGGCAATTTCTTTGTTTTTGATTTCAATTAATGCGAGAAACTGGCATTAACATTCCTAATTTCTGCGTGGCTCACTGAGCGTGTGAAAAGTGCACCGAAGAACCTATATCGACTCATTGCCCACACTGTAGCAAGATTCCTGGAGGACGTTGGAAAATTGTTCGAGAGCCTAACACATTGTCCGACTTCGACCAATGGATTTTGACGAGACATGGAGCCTAGAAGACATCGAACGTTGAGGAGACTGTCATTGCTATTCCACGGTTATGGCTCATAATTTATCGGGATACGATGGAGAGTTTCTGTTGAGATACTATACGGAATAAAGTACCGAATGTCCAGAAGTGACTTTGAACAGAGTCAAAATTATTTCCATGCAGTGGATCAAGGGCATGTTAAAGATTCAATGATTTACCTTTGGCTATGCATTTGAGACGCATGCCTAAAATGTTTGGCATGACAAAAAATACCAAATGCTATATTGCACTTTTTCAGAACTGAAGCCGATCATCATGCTGTTTTACCCCATTTGCCTGAGGTTCACTACTTCGACTCCGACAACATGCATACTGATTCCAAAATCATGCCTAGAACGGTTTAGACCTTCAGGAAGAAATGTTAAAATATCGTCGTTCCGTCGTGGACATTTGTCGAGAATTGCTCATGAACACGGAGGGATGGATCCTTTTGAAAGACTCCGGCACTATTACCAAAGCGTGTTAATTAGTGTACCTCCAGCGATTTATGCCCATAAACTGTCATCATTCCTCAAACGACCAATTCAATACTCGGTCAAAGACCTACTTTGGTTGCATTACTTGTGTAACAAGACAAATGGATCCAACACTCTAGGAAAGGAAGAGGCGAAAATGGCATCGGAAGGTATTCTGTAGAAGTCTGGGACTTAGAAAACATCCAGATCGTGTACGAATTTAACGGGTGCTACTTAACGGATGCCCCATCTGTTATCCTCAACGAGACTCTAAAACCGGCTTGTACAACGCACCATGGAAGCGTTTTACAAGGCCACTTGTCAACGACGCTTGAAGTTAGACTAGCTAGGAAGCCAAGTTACAGTAATGTGGGAATACGAGTACTATAAGAGATTGAAGATCGATCACGAGTTTGAGCGCATCGTGGAATGTTACAACCTGGTGGACCCTCTGAACCCAAGGGACAGTTTGTACGGAGGATGGATGAATGCTACGAGTTTGCTGTACCTAGCCGACGAGGAGAAACGAGAGGAAATCAAATACTTAGAACTGTGTTTTCTGTGTCCGTATGCTTGCAAATATTATCAGTGTCTGCAGGGCACCCACAATAGCTGACTGAAAACATCGACGTGGACATCATTAGACAGTACGAAGGATTGATTAAGTATAAAGTCTTGCATCTCACGAACTTTTATCATTCAGTTTTACCACATCATTGCCAAGGAAAACTGATGTTTTCTTTGTGCCGTACATGTGCTGAAACATGCAAACAAGACCACCATTGTTAGAATACTCAGGCAAAGCGCGCCTTGACGGTATGGTGGGTAAGCGTGGAATTGTTTAGAACTCTTGACTTGGGATAGTACATGTTATAAGAGTATGAAATTTACATCTTTCGCAAGACAGAAAAATACCACAAGGGAGACGAGACTCAGAAAGTCATTTTCGCAAACTAGGTTAATGCGTTTGGTGTCACACTACCAAAGGCCAAAAAAATAAAATATAAATACTGGGAGCAGGAATTACATTAGACCACATCGAGAAAAACGAGGCAAGGCGATCGTTTGCCAAAGTGATTTTGAATTGTTTGTCAGATAAAATGGTACAGCAACTGTGTTTACCCAAGACTGAGTATTTGTCAAAACCTTCCCGCTACTTACAGATGATTCACTACAAAACCAAATACACAAAACACGTGGACGTCGTTCGTGAAGACTTGCTCTTAGTCTATTACGAAGAAGAACTGGACTTAGTAATAGCCAAAGAATTTGTAAATATCATCATTGCTGCCTACGTGACAGCCCATGAACGCTTAAAACTGTACGAAGCTTTAGATCTGAAGGGAGATGGTGTGTTGCATTTTGACCCGGCAGTTGCATCTACATCAATTGTCTGGGTTAACATCATCCTAATATCGAAGGAGACCGTTTAGGAGCCTGAACGGACAAGCATCCTGAGGACAAGATTTTAAGTTTTGCAATTGGCGGTCCCAACAATTACGGATACGAAAACCGTAAGTCACAAGATGTGCACATGGAGTGTAAAGTGAAAGGATTGACTTTAAAATATCGCCCCAGTTAAATGGTAATATTTGGTGTACTAAAGAGGCTTTGAAGTCTGGAGAGGATGGAAACTTAAAAGTGACCACTTACCAACCAGACAAGATTGTACGTTTACCCACACATGAAATCGTCAGTAGAACCTTGTAAACAATATATCAAATCGTGTACCAGAAGCGAGTTAGGCTTCCCAACTACTTCACGTTACCACAGTCAGGTCAATATTGGCAACATATGAAAATGATCAACGTCCTAGACCGATAGTTGATTGTGACTACCAACACCATGTGAGAAAGATGAATGCCTTCAGAGAAGCACAAATGAAGTTCAAAAGGCATAATTCCAGATCGTTGATGTACAAGCGGAGTTTGATGCTGTACCTTGTGATGACACAGATGCTGTACGCTATGACCTCAGCAATTCAGTAAAACATCATTATCATGGAAATTTTTCTGAGACTACAATATCTACCATGGAAAGTGGTGATGATGCTGTGCGTGTCAAACCAGACGGATGTGAAAGCGATACCACTGGTCATCGTACACCTTTTCCAATTTCCTGTTTTTTTATAATGGATGAAGGATATTATCCTCCACAGGAAATCACGCGACTATCACCCTACATATGTCATGCAAATTTGAGCAAACTTCTGCATATTTCACCGCACCCATATCGAAATCAACCTGTACGAAACGAATATTCGTTTCATGTGCGTTTGCCAGAATACTGTGATTATGAAAGTCTGATCCAAATCTTCCGAGGAAAATGTCCAAGATATATGGGAGGACCCATCCCCAAAGAATTAGACTGAGCCGGACGCTTTCTACATGGGCGAAGGGGATAAAGTCAAGTGCTTTAATTGCGGTGTCAGGAGTGGGAACAGAAAGATTCCACTTACTTGGAACATGCTCGATGGTCTCCTGATTGTCACTACCCACCTTTAGTGGGACCTAAAGAAGACGACGTGTACGAGATATAAATCTCTTTTGATCGAAGTATACGAAAAATGCGTGTTAGGTACATTGGAAAGGATATCCGTAAAATTTTGAGTCTAGGATCGACACTTCTGAAATCATCGACTATACAAAGAAGGGACCATCATCTCAGCTAATACAGAGACTACTCCATCCTCCAGTTCTTCTCTGAAAGATCTACAAAAGTAACTCTTATGTGGTGTGAAGAACGTGTGCCTAATAGACAAACCGTTGTTGTTTCTGTCAAATCTTTGTGGTGTATTGTGTCATCGGTACAGCTATTGCAAATCTGAGTTTGCAAAAAGGAGATAAACAATTGTGGACTATTTTCCTCATCAGTTGCGATGATTAGCTTTACCCAATCCGTCCCTGAAATATTCCTCGAACGAAACAACAAATCAGCGAGAGTGATATTCAAACGATAGTGCCAACGGTCACCCTAACCATTCTCTTTTAGACATACTTCTGACTTCCAATGATTCTTGGGACACTATATCTGGAATTATGAACAACCAATTTTATTTAACGTTACCCAGAGAGAGTTCAATGAAGGTCTTTCTCAATAACACTGTGCTCTTTCACGGTCAGATTACCACTGTCTTTTCGATTGGATCACGAAGCTTATTGAGAAGAATTTTTGTGGAAGTGATACACCCTACACAAATCCAATTCATCGTCAAAATAAAAAACTGTCGATAGAAGTCTATGAAGATGAAGTGAAAAAAATACATGGAAAAATGCCATGCTGTAGCTGATGAATCAGAACAACAGACAAGAAAACTAATCGAACCACGTATTAGTTCAAACGTCCTACGGGAAATTATTTTAGTGGTCAACATTTGGTGAATATCCTTGCATAAAGGTTCGATTTCGTGTTTACTAAGGCCTTGGTCAGAACCAACTAATGTGTCACGATCAAGTACCACAAAATATCTCGGCTCATACTGAAGCAGTCTAAAGAGAACAATGTATTGGTTATTACCTTTTGTCCTGAATTGTATTACAGTTTGAGTGGATACCCCGAACTGATCAAGCATCATGCTACCAAAATACCAGCTGTGACCGGTAACTTGTCTTTGCCAAATATTTTAAATACCATGTAGAAATGAACCAAGGACTGAATTTGATCTTTGTGTTTTCCAATGTGATGGATTACAACGTAGTGGGACACAAATCCCTACCGCTACTGTGTGTCGTTTCTTTCAAATTAGATTCGGTCACGGCTGATAACAAAGAAGGTGGACAAACTATTTCATTAACTCAAGGGAAAGTCACAGTGAAACTCCAATTTCGAAGACGAATACTCTAACTTCTTGTCAGTCATGTATCCTGTGTACCAAGAAGTTGCTCGACAACTAGGACATAGGTTAGGAAATTTGTTCAGATCGGCCTTTCGTACAGTGCCTCCAGTGTTGAAACCGATGGTGACTCGGGGATTACACAACATGAAAGACTCCGTGTTGACGCCAGGTAAAGAAGTTATTCAAAATGTCATCATTGACAAACAAAACATCAAAGAAGATTTCTTAAGAGCAGGCAAAAATGTTTTGCTTCAAACAGGAAAAGACATTTTGTACCGGCAAGAAATTCCTATAAATGCCACAATCGTTCCTGAGTCAGGCATTCATGCATCCCTAGAGCCACAACAAGGACAAGGCAGAAAAAGACGATAAAGTCACCATTTGAGAGGACGTCCCACTCTCAGAGCTGAAAAGACTAAGAAAATAGAAACTGTTCAAGGTTTAGACGTTTTTGAATATTAAATAGAAATCAGAGAGACAAATGATGCACCGAAAGTCTTGTGCTTGTTCCAATTCGGAACTGGATCTGTTTGGCATGCCACCCACTATGATGACGATGCAAGAATCCCAATGGGTCTAATTTCATCCCGTCGTCTCTTTGAAGGATTTGCTCCCATCGAGTTTAAAATCAATGGACAATCAGAAAATTACATTGATCTGAATAGCGGTTACTTGTATCTGAAACTAAAAGTGGACAAACCGAGAACACCAATGCAGGAGTCGATCCCAAAGTAGCAATCGTCAACAACTTCATGCATTCCTTGTTCAGTGAAGTGGATTTGTACTTGAATAACAAATTAATCAGCAGAATCATGGATACTTAACCTTAGAGAGCGTAGCTGGAAAATCTCTTGACGTGCGGATAAGAGGCAAAAACACTCATCTGGATGCTTTCGTGATATGGAAACAGAACACCACAGGGGAAAACACGTTTGACGACACAAACCTGCCGGAAGCTGGCATTGCTCACAATGTGGGCTTTAACAACTGTCGAAAGAAAATCCTGCAACAACGTAGTTTAGAACTGAAGGATCACTTACATTTGGACATGTGGCTGCAATACAAGAACTTGCTTAATTGATGGATATTCGCCTGAGACTGAATCAAAGCAGAACCGCTTTCCATTTGATGGCTGATTTACAATTACAAAACCATCATCGAAAAAGCCAGAATTTACGTGCTTCGCGTAAGAAGTGTTAACTAAAGTGGGAAATGATATCAGTCACACCGCCAAGTATCCGATACGACGTGTAGAAGTGAAAACATTTACCATAGCTAGTGGACTTCGATCCAAGATCGAAGATCATCTTTTTCAAGGACAGTTAGCCAAACGTTTAAACGTTGGTATCTTCAGCAATAAAGCCAATAATGGAGTCGTCACTGCCAATCCTTTTCAGTGCAATCGCTACAACGTGTCCAAGGTCGTGGTCAGTAGCGATGACAAGACTTTGTGTACCTGACCATTTGAACCTAACTTTGTCCAGAAGAATTACTTGAGATAGTACCTTTTCCTTTACGAAGTTACTGGACAACTAGGAACCAACACCAATCACGGTGTTCCGTACGAAGATTATGCTGGAGGTTACACTTTGTTGGCCTTTGATTTCGTTCCAGACAAAGGCAGCAACGAGGGACATTTCCACCTTATAAAATTAGATCAAGTGCGCTTAGAACTTTTGCCTGCAGATTATCTCACCGCGAGAATCAAAGTCATCACGTATGCCGAATTCGATAATGCTATTATAAGCAATAGTTTCAGAGAAGTATTTCTAGATTATACACTATAAAAGATACCAATCTTTCTTTGAAATGTGAAAAATATATGGAATTGGATAATACCCTGAAAACATAACACTATGACCAAGATAAAGAGGACGACGTAGTGAAGTTTGGATGGACAGAACAAAAACATTTAGTGTCCTTTTTATAAAACCTGGTGGATAAAATTGGTCACTTTTTATGTTTGATATTATCTTCCCTGGTTCCTAGCTTTAATTGTTACTTGAATAAATATGTATTTTGAAAAAACGTGTCTCTCGTTTGTCTTTTTTTAAAAGACACAATGAATATATTCTCTTTGACTTTTCTCTATCCCTCACCATGACATGAGCTATCTTAACGTTCCGACACTAAAACTCAGTAGAGATGTTTTCTATAACGTACTCGTTTGTACTACATAAAGCGGGATGGTCTCTAGTCTGACCATTCACTTTTAACTCGTCAACCGATGAACATGCATTACAGACTGGCTAAACTGAACTAAGCTTACGTTTAATTACATCGTTTCTCGCTAAACATGATACCTAAGTCTGAAGAAAGAGATACTACCAAGATGCTCTCCATAGCCCAAGACCTAAAGAGGAGGTCTTAAAAGAAGAAACTAAGAAAGAACAAGAATAATGGATTGAAAAATACAGACATCAGAAGAAGCAGGGAGACGAAAAACAGCAGAAGCAGAGCAGGATCAGCAAGAACAAGACTGAGGATTTGTAGACTGTTGAACAGACACCACAGACTTTTCTTTCTCTTTTCGCAGAAGCAAACCATATCGTATAAGAAAGCTTGCTGCCAGACGGAGACACAATTTTAAAGAATTAAAAGACATTGCTAACGTGACCAAACCACAAAGACTGTCATTTTCAGGGCTACTCAATGTTCTCGAAAAGACAAATTCATTCAATTTACCAAAACGTTTAAAATGTTTAAAAATATAAGTGTGTCTATCATCCTTTCGTTTCTTTGGTTATTAACACAAACACGAAATATTTACGTGTTTCGTTTTTCAATAAATAGATGTGTGCCCATACGCTTTTCGTTTCTCTGTCTTGTCCAATCATGCATATCTGTGTTTTCAAGTAAAAAAAGTTAACGTGAAAACTTTTAAATCAGCGGGTTTCAGATAATGGTAGAATTTCTGAGTTAACGGATGTTTTCCTTCACGTCCGTGTTTTACGAATATAAAGCCAAGCTCACATCAGTCCGACTACCATTGTGAATCAGTTCATTTTGAAAAAAAAAACATGAGTAGCAGATTAACTAAACTTCTTGAACTGCGTATGCTCCTGGAATATGCCAGGCGCAGTTTAGATGAGCTGGCCATGGAGGCGATTGACGAAGCAGCACAGCTGAAAGAAGAGTAGAAGAAAAGAAAGAAGAGGACAAGGAAATGAAACGGGAGATATTTCCTCATCTCATGGTACGACCGGTGTGTAAGGTCAAGCCTGATTTGAGGACACCAACGCTTCCACAACCACGAGAACGACAACCACAGCCACAACCACAACTATTTGTTTCTGTTCCGCAGAGTGACAAATGGAAGCAGGAAGCATGGGAAGTTTAGGATAGACCGAGACAAGAGTGGGAGACTAGGCGTCAGCAACAACATCCCAGGTTTTTGCATAGACTTAAATTGAGCGAACAGTTAACTGCCATAAAGACAGAAGACAGAGATTGAAGCCAATCAACCTCCCTCTGCGCTCACATCCACCTGCATAAATTGGAAGTAGGACTAGAGCAGATATGTTGTGCCCGTCCTGGAAGATGCCAGCATTAACCAGGTGCAATTGAAGTTCAAGATAAAAAAAACAGCAGCCCTTCACACGACAAATCAGATCTCTAGAAAATAGACTATTAAAATTGCCTATTCGTGTGAATTTAGTGCAGTGTGACTATAAACACTCATTCCTTTACTGATGTATGTGTCCATTGTCCCTATATCGTCTCAGGGTGTGCCATTTTTCCCAATAAATCGTGTCAATATATCATCCCTGGAGTGTTTTTAATGATAACTTCCATTGTCCCTATATCGTCCCATTTTACTAAAGGTGGCACTTATGCTAGCCAATGTTGCTATATAAGTACTTAAACAACTCGAGCCTTAGCCACACCGCACTTATTTTGCTTGTGACGCGAGGGTAAAAATGTATATAGTCATGAGATATATAAAACCTTGACTTAGGTATATTTATGTTACATTTCGTGTTGTGTTATATATTATGTATATTCTAATTATGCGAGTTTATGGCCTACCTAAATATTCACATATATTTTGTTTTATAAGCAATATATTTCAAGCTTCTATTTGTTTATGAATTTAGACTATACATTAAAATCATTATTACTTGTAGGTAAACACGTTTACAGATTTTTAGTACAAGATCTAGCTTTATTTAGAAAGAAATAATATTCTAGAAGAAAGATATTTATGAATTGAATTTGGTAGGAAAATACCTCTCATCCAGGTTCTGTTCTTGTGTCTTAGCTTTTTATATAAATATTATTTACTTCAGAATTATTCTTTCCATATCATAACACAAGTCCTAGTGTACAGTCGAGAAAATGAAACTTATTTAGTTAAATTATTCATTAGAATTACAAAGTGATGTTTGACTCTTTGATTAAATTACTGTCTTGAAATTATTGTAAAGTCATTCAAAGATATTGTGTATCGTGTCATCGGGATAATTGTAACTAAACCGTTATGGCTATTAGAGATTTAATTCACATTACTGTAAGTTCTTTTTAAATTTTCACTTTGTTTTCCATGAAAAATATTTTTTGCTGACAGTACTATCCCTTTTTATTTTCGCTCTTTTCTGTTACGCAGTTTAAGACCATACAATCTTAACGGTAGTATAACTCGAAAATACACAAACGGCTTACCACCTTTCTTATTAGCATTAGCTAGAATGTACTTGGTGATAAGTGCATACATTGTCTAGGTTGCCTGTCATATCTTTGCGGCATTATCATAGGTCGAAATCATGCTGAGATCAATAGCAAAACAGTGTTGAAGGCCTTTGGAAAGTTCTATGGTCGATGCTATCATTGTCACAAAAACATTTTAGTTCGTATAAACTTATGTACGTACGTACGAATGTATGTATGTATGTATGTATGTATGTATGTATGTATGTATGTATGTATGTATGTATGTATGTATGTATGTATGTATGTATGTATGTATGTATGTATGTATGTATGTATGTATGTGTATGTATGTATGTATGTATGTATGTATGTATGTATGTATGTATGTATGTATGTATGTACGTACGTACGTACGTACGTACGTACGTACGTACGTACGTACGTACGTACGTACGTACGTATGTATGTATGTATGTATGTATGTATGTATGTATGTATGTATGTATGTATGTATGTATGTATGTATGTATGTATGTATGTATGTATGTATGTATGTTTTACGAAAAGGGTCTTTCTTAAACTTTTATTAATCTTTTTCCGTAAACACTTAGCAATATAACTTAGCAATATTCTATTCCATGTCTACACGGAAAGATAGAATGTTAAAGAGAGAGTTTGGACTCTCTCAAAGATAATGTCTCGCATAATAATGTAGACACGGTTACATTCATTTGGGATGCGTGGCTAGCGGAAAGGTACCAAAAATTCTGTAAAACATAAGAAAAATCCTTTCTAGTGTTGATGCAGCGGGAAGTGAGTTTATTCATATAATTCATATAGGTGATATACGGTACTACATTCCAAAGGAACAAAAGCCTTTACATTGAACAAAGCACAAAATGCATATAATATTTTTCCTTTCAAGTTTACCAGCTTCATATATTAGTAGCTTTTCGCATTTTAGAATATGTTACAGATAATATATTTTGACTAAATTAAAGATTATAAAATAGTTGTTATTAATACAACAATCATTTTACTCAATTTGATATCTAACTTTCTAAATTAAATCTAAACATGAAGTCGGTAACCGATTTAATCTTTTAACCATTATCATGAATAAAATAAATATAAATTCTTAAAACAATTGAACACTCCATTACATTATAATACTACATTAAAAAGAGAACTCACAAGAGCATTGCAGTAAGGACCTTAGAACAGAAATCATTAACTTCTAAAAGTACTAATTCTCTAAGAATTTTTAGAACATAAAAAAGTCTTACTTGTAATAAATACAAGAGTTCTCAACTAGTTCAAGCGGTAAGTCAAGCTGGATGCTAGCTTCTTTGGGGGCTTATTTATACTAGATCACAACACCTCATAACCTTTTATGGTAACGTCTTAGATTTTTTGAGGTGGGAAGCTAGCAACACGCTCGGGCTTCATGGTTGTTTCAACTAGCGAGAACCGGTTTTATCCCTAAAGAACTACATATTTTTTGCGTTTTTATATCTGCCCTTGGATAAACTCTAAAACCAAAGATACTAAGTTGGAGTGTATGTCAAAAATTTTGCCACTGAGTGTAAGCCTGGTGAGTTTATACATGTATAATGCGGCAAAACTTGTACTAGTTGTAGAGGCAGATTTTTACCTGTTTGCAAAGATTATTTGTTAAGCAAATTTACACGTATAAGAATGAGACATGCAAAAGTTGTAAGGAAACAGTCTGTATCAAGATAGATTATAGCGCTATTACATAAAGTTAATCTACATATATTTTAATGGAAATAATTCCCAATATAGTTTAATGAAAATGAGTCTAAAGAAGAGTTAGTTTAAATACATAGAGAGATTTCTCATGTTCTCCTTTGTACTTAAATTTTATCTCATAACATGTATGTATGTATGTATGTATGTATGTATGTATGTATGTATGTATGTATGTATGTATGTATGTATGTATGTATGTATGTATGTATGTATGTATGTATGTATGTATGTATGTATGTATGTATGTATGTCATAAAGACCATATCTCTCTTCTTAATGATCATAGAAAAAATCTGCTCAACTCTGTTTGAAGTACACCAGAGTCTAAGACATTTTACAGGATTGTGGCTTTAAGTCAAATTATAAATGCACGGAAACCTCACTTCCAAATCAAACAGGTAAAGTTCCTATGTCTAGTTGGCTATGAGTACAGATTCTGGCGATCTTCAGTAACTATTTTGAAATTATATTAGCTGTGTCATACTGTTGATGAAAAGACTTACTACAATGTCTTAATTGCAATACATTAAAAAGGGTGCCAAACTTAATTAATATGGCCAATTTGGCAGCGATGTTGAATATCTTGTTATCGATTCTCCTCATTAGGAAATCTTATCATCATTGGATTTGATAAGACCATTCCCAGAATGAAAATGTTGAAATTCCATATTGTCAATAAGTCTCTCGAATGGGTTTTCAATAAACGTCTTTTTAAGGTGTCTACAGGTCTATATTTATTTTTAAAAATGAATACAATGTACGTCTTTCATCCGGCATGTTAGCCACAGCGGATAATTTATAACCTTTCACACAGGAATATAAAATCAAAGTTGATTAATATTATTAAATTCATAATGGTGTGGCGCTAAGTGTAAAACATGAAATAAAACAAACTTCTGATATTTTCAGAGCATTTAAAAATTTTAAATAACCTATCATTTGCTGAAATATGTCGTTAAATTAACCCCATGAATAACATTTAATAGATCTTGGTATACCAGTCCTGGATTTTGTTTCAAAGTTAAAGATTTAGTTGATCATATCAGAGAATACGTAATTATCCGTTACAGTGGACCCTTGTTTTATGATTCCATCTCCTTCTCTAATTGCAGTATTAAATTTAGGCAAATATGCACCCCAAAGAGACTCCATGTATTGGTCTACTGGTGTGTTCAATCTTAAAGAAGCGCAGTATTATATGAAACATGCAACACACATATATTATAACCACAGTTACGAATCCAGCTGTGGAATTATCCTATTGGAATTATGGAGGTTTCTGTGTCGATTCATTTGCATATCTCTTTCTATGATAGCGAGTGTTTATCTTTCATTCTTTTGTTTTGCTCTTTTACTTTTCTTTCTTCCGAAGAAGATGCCAGTGATTGAAAAAAGATTCATAAACGTATTGTGTGAACTTCATGAAAATTGGATATTTAAAATCTATAATATATTGAATTTGTACAAATTATAGATACTGACTTCACCGTGATTCCCCTTGTCTGTTTTGTAAGCTTTTCTCTAACCATCCATGGAACTATTCACACACGCTGTTGACGAATGAAATGGTTAGTGATCTACTGAAATCGATGTTACGGGATAGCTGATGTAATATAATTTTTGTTAAGGTTTTTCATGAAGTCTTTCATTGGTTTATAAGTTCTTTCATGGATATTAACAATATTTTTATGAATTATTATGAAGTTAGAACAGATCGTTCAGAGAGATACTTGATCAATTTTTTTCGCATTTGTGGTCAAAGTTAATCTTTCACATCATCAATCGATTATATAATCGACATGCAGCCCCCGACATTCTTTTTCATAGTCAAGGTGTTTGTTGCCATGTTATCACAATTCAGATATTTTTGATCTAGAAGACATTTTACATTGTGATGCCAACTCTGGCAGCTTAGAGGATAGTATGTCGTATTATAACATATATGAAAAGGTCATTGTTTAGTGAATCTCTGAAATTCAATTTCGCTGGCATTACAGTAAAATCGTAACAAGGGTTGGAAGTGACGCCGGGTAGTATCACAAAGAAAGTTATTGTAACAATCTACATCTGATTTTGCATCCAAAAGCAAACTAATATGTTCAAGTAATAAGGCAAGATATTTAAAGAACTTACATGTTTCCACATCCAAGGGAATAGGAAGCAGAAACTATTTCCTTGCACCTGTTATATGATGTCATAAGAAAGACAGCACGAATGGGAGTCATTCGTTCAGATTTTACAATGAGAAGAGGATTTTGGAGATGAAACATTTGATGTTTGGGTCATATAATCTCTCTTTATAATTAACTGAGATTACTAAATTTGTGTATTGCCAAAACAATTCATCTACAAAGATGTGTTTGGCATAAATTCAAGAGCCCAGATTTGCATATGAAACAAAACTAAATTTCTTAGCAAACTATGCAGTTTTGATATGTATTTCACACGTTATTCATCGCTGGCTTGATACACAATACGCTACATTCGATTTATACCGATGACAAAAGCATCATTTAGTTAAGTATATTGTCTATCACAATAACTTACTTCATCTTTGTGAGGCACCAATAATAATTTTGCCATATAAAGCTCATTGTGTTACCGATATGAAATGAGTTTAATGGAACATACCCGCAGACTGTAAGTTTAGGAATCCCACACCCTACGTTTAAAAGCCTTTAAAATATGAATAAAGGAATGAAAGATAGGAACTGTAAAATACAAAATCCAATTTTGATATAAAAGTCTATCAAATGTCAAACATGCTCAGTTTTAATATGCCCAACAGATGCAAACCAATACAAATTTTTTGTCTCCTTTAATCGCTTCGTGCGAAATAAAAGAGGATGCACCGACCTAGTCTACTCCCATTATAAAAAGCAATATATGCGAAAATATGAAGTATCTGTCTGCATATTTTTCTATTGATCTAACATAAGTTATCAACGTGGTTAAATACGTCTGGACAGACAGATAGATGGAGAGATAGACTGATAGATTGAAGTACAGTGTTATAGATGTCCAATGTGATAATACACGATTTAGTCGAAAAAGTGGGTTATTGCCAGATTGAACAGATACAATGTTGACACGATCATTACTCGAAACTTGCCTTTATTTATTTCTTAAACATATAAACATGTTTATAGCAAATATGTACATACATAATTATATTTTGTGATCTCTACAAATATACAAACATCACAATACTCATATTAGATTTGTAAAGAATTCATTTGATTGCAATAATGTTCACGAATATTATGTCCATAAACTATACTCGTGATTCCCATCTGAAGAACTAAAGAGCATAATGCAGACAGAATATGCAGGCAACACAGAACTACGTGTGGGATTGTCCATATTCTGCCAAAATATTATCTGTTTCACAGGAAATGCACCTCTTTGACCTATAATCTGTTATCTAAAGACGAAAGAGAAACCTATATATGTTACTGGCTTATTACAGGTATAGTTCGTGATCCATGTGAATGTAATAATCACTAAGCAATGGAACGGTTGTTCAATTTACTGCTACGTAAGTTGATTTTCCCTAATATATCTATGTACCTACCTATGAATATAAGCATATCTTTATCCATCTGTTTGTCTGTTTGTAAGATTGAAGCGTTTCAGGATTGATCAAAAATGTATGGTATATTTAGGAAATAATATGAATACATAGTATGCTTTAATTCATTTTTGATCCTTTCACTTTGTTGGATATGATATTTTAGTGAAATACATTTATATTTTTGATATACGGTTCTTGTTGGGATTTACCTTTTTCTTGCTACGCAGTTTAAGAACCTTAGGACGGAATAAAACATATATGTACAATATTTCGAATATGCATTTAAATCAGCACGCTATATTCCTTAACCAGCTAAATAAATATTGTTTAACTTTCTACAAGGCTGTATGATGTACACAAGACCACTGCATTGTGGTTCTGGAAGAAGGAGGTATATTTTGTTGTATCTGAATATGATTTCTTCTGTAATACAAAAGTTACTAGTTTTGTGTACTTTACAAGCTAAAACAATATTAAACAAAATCGTAGAGCAGTATCGGACTATTGCTCTGCTACGTAACGAATAAAATATTATATCCTTGCAGGTATTTTAATGCCCATATTACTTGCCATCCTAACAGGGTCAGGTAAGTATAAGATAATTATCATTGTCAATATCAAGTCTAACATGGCATCTACAAGTGTCATTTCAGCGTGTTTTCTCACTAATATATTTTGTAAAACATATATTTAATAGTAGTAATTATATAATATATGTAATACTTTATAGCACGCTTTTTCAATACGTCAAAGTGCAAATGTACAAATTAACATTTTATACTATATTATCATTCTTTTTTTCAATTTCGCGTAGGTACCATACTAGATTAAAGAATACTTCATACATATCACCAAATACATCAACACATTTATTTTAATTTATTGCTTATTTTCACGAACGACAATGAAAGGGAAGAGATATTAGACGAGACAATGAAAATTTGTGCAAAAGTATCCCATGATGTTTCTGTGATTTAGACAGAGGTATAATATGAGCCAGATGAACATAATAATTGACTGAAGCAAAGAAGCTTTGAAGTATAGACTTACCTAGTTATATGTTTTGCCTCTCGTATATTTTCATAATCTCTAATCAATATTAAAATTGCCGTCTCCGACTCAGAAGTGGGATTTATTCGCGTGTATAACTTGATAAATGCAATAATAGGCAAATCCAATTAACGAAACATTTTCTTTAAATAAATAAACATACATATACTAGCGATATTCAGAACAATAATTGTCTATTTGTTTGTCTTAGTTTCATACATATGGATTGCAAATGGTTCATTTAATTTATTGTCATTGAAACGTCGATATAATTAAGCAACAAAATAGTTTTGCTTCGTAGATGCAGGTTTGATCTGTTTCAAGTGCAACAGTGTATCAAGCGTTCAAAACTGCGACATAATTGTAGAATGCAGGTCTTCTGAGGTAAATATAACATATCTCTCTCTCTCTCTCTCTCTCTCTCTCTCTCTCTCTCTCTCTCTCTCTCTCTCTCTCCATCGTTCTCTCAATGACAATCTGTTATTGTGAAAAGGTATCAAGCTAAATTATTAATCATCTACATACTATAAACAATATATTTTGCTTGATAAAGACGAATTAATGAAGTGTTAATTGATCGAGTCTGTACATACAATGTCGATACTGGTAATTCTGTTGAACCTTTTGACATTCAAAGTACAAATGATCAATGTAAATCACTAGACTAGAAATGAACATGAATGATTGTTTATGACGTTAAAAAGCTGAAACATCTCCAGATCATAACTATGCCAGAAGTGCAAGACATAGCATCACAAAGAATAAAAAGCTAAATCATATCTGTATAAAGAAGTGATTTCAGATCTTTTAATTCATAAGCTTCATTTGCTGTGAATTTGCACGAGTAGCCGTTATGTCGTAGCATTTGTCGTGATCAGACTGGAATAGTCCAAAATTGCGTTATATTGAACATTTACTAAAAATACAGTTAAGATTAAATATGAGGTGGGTATACGTTTTTGAATATTTGTATATATATATATATATATATATATATATATATATATATATATATATATATATATATATATATATATATTTATATATATATATATATATTTATTTATAATTTTATATATATATATATATATATATTTATATATATATATATATATATATATATATATATATATATATATATATATATATATATATATATATATATATATATATATTGAACATTCAATAGGTATGGTTCGTATATGTGCTTCTATATATTAGAAGAGAGTTTTGCCACCTTAACATATGGAGAGTCTGGCTTTTGTTACGACCCATCCGTACATTTTCAGAGGCTGGGCGCCATATATGTATATATATATATATATATATATATATATATATATATATATATATATATATATATATATATATATATATATATATATCACTTCTTCTAGGCCGTGTCACCCTGGTTCATTAATTACCCATACTTTTGCAAAATTGTCAGCAATTATTTGCCATATTTGTATAGTGCTACACCGGTGAACATTAAGTCAGCCATATGTTGCGAACTCACCGTCGCACATCTTTATCATGTGAAAGTCATGGAAGACATCGATATGAGATATAGCGATATTGTAATACCTGTCGTTGCAAGGGCGATGGTGACCTTCATTAGAGAATGATAACTGTAATCTATCGACATGACTTACTGTCAAGACGGCAATAATGATAAGGAAGTACTAAGTCTGTCTAACATAATTAAATCTGAAAATAACTATATGCCCATCGTCATTATAATAATGTAATTTTACTTTTGCTAATAAGAGCCATTGACAATGTAACAGTTTAATTTAGAATTAACTCCGTCCTAATCCGTCGATAAAACACGTTTCCTTATGCAGTGAGAGAGGAAGTAACTGATATAACTTCGCAATTTACTATTCCAATTTTGCAAAACATGGCACTGGACAGTAAGATACGTAAATGATTTAGGCAGTCTTGATAAGTTTGATAGTGAAACCCAAGATGTGCATTCATGACACATAATAACACAAGAAGAAAAATTCATTTCATCTAGTATACATAATATAATTAACATACACATATTAGGTTATTGTTCCCTGTTTATGTGGCATAATCTAAATTTTCCTTTGTTGATCTGTTTTATAGAACTGTTTCATACAGAGGACGTATAATGGTTCTGATCTGGTCTATACACTTGGTTGCCAAGAAAATGAGGTAATATAATATCGTTCAACTATACAAATTCATATTTAAACGTGATCCAATATTCCTTTGTTTGCCCAAGCATAGATTGATTCATGTTGGCACTATCAATCATGTGAAACGATGCACACACTCCACTCAGCCTTGTATAAAATTTCATAATTTAATAGAGTAAATGTTTCTGACTGAGTATCCGGAGCTGTATAACAATCATAATTAGTTAGGATTGATTTAAACCGTGTCTTTTATCATTGAGAAAATGTACAGTTTTTGTCTAAACCAAACTGAAAATAAATTTGCAAGATTTGAACAAGTAAATAGCGTCTTTGTTAAAAAAAGAAAAAGGTAAATATTTTTAAAGTGTCATTCGAGATTTTAAACACAACTTGCATAGATCATATTCATTATATAATGTATAATGATAATGCATATACACTTATGTTCTGCCTATAAATGAGAGTAAAATATTCCAGAAAAAAAACAACCATTTTTTCATTTTAGTCATATAGTATTGTGCATTTCACAAGTGATTTTTTAAAGCTTGGTAATGTATTAGGTATCAACAAAATCTGAGTCAATGATTATATACGTCTTTTATTTCTTTGAAGCAATGATATTAAAATGCATGGTAACTAACCCATTTCATGAACCTGGTGAAAGGCTTATTTTAAACAAAGTATATTTTCAAAGCAAAATTAGTAAGATACATACATGTAATGTATTTATATCCTTTATACTTTAGCCAATGTATAAATATCACATGATAAAAGTTTTAAATTTTAAAATTGCGCCAATGGAAGAATCGTACATATTTATGTTTAATGTAATAATAAACATTTGTTTGAGTGAAACCTATTTAATACCTTCATTATCTTTGAGACGGTTATTGCTCATATTATGTACAGAGATTGAATTTCTTTCTTATTCAACATGCACTTTTTTCTTCTCAATGCCATCATTTCTTGACTTGTTTTTTAAATGTCTTTTTCAAATATATCATCTACATATTTATTTAAACGTGCATCTATTTTATATGTAGCACCCAGACGCAAGAGATATAGTTGTAACTTACTATAAAAGATTGACAGATTTACAAACAGAAATAAAAAGTGGAGTTATAACATTTTTATTAATAGAATCTTACCAAATTTAAGATTGCACCTAACATTGTATACTGTCACGTTGTGAAGATAGCCTTTATGCACACAACTTACATGGGGTTAAGAATTTTGCCGTGTCATAGGCGACTGACCGTTTTTAAGCAAGATTGTGGCTTGAATGTACACTGGAGGAAACAAGCTACGGCTGTCTTTAAAGAGGCAAAGTACTCTTATGACTGAAAAATGTTTTTTCTTTTTTATTCACACCATAGCCGCGGGAGAAAGAAATTTGTCATGCGCTTGAGAAACTAGGAAGATTACAGTTCATAGAGACTACAGTATCAAATCAGGACTGAATTAGATAACTATGGGAGGGGCACCTGTCCGAAACATACTCTTATTCCACAGGTCCTTTTACGATCACTTCAGTACACGCCAGGATTTAGTTCAACGCAGAGGTCTAGTATGTTCGGGAATGAATTATAATAGGCGTTCTCAGAATGCAAGCATTCGTTAACATTAGAGCGGAAATTCAGACTTGAAAAACGTGTTAAAGACAGGCTTTCGGTTCTATTTGGAGTTGTTCGGGTTGGACCGAGTGCCAACCAAAGGTGAGGAAGTAGAGAGAAATTGTTAGAGAGGTCACGTTTCCGGTTAAAATAACGGAGGTAGAAGTTTGAAGGATGACCGGAGAACGGAAGTGGAAAGGTGAATGATGTAGTTGAGAGACGGAAGAGGTACTGGAGTACCCGTTCAGGAAGAATAAATAATACAGATGAGTAATACAGCAGGGACAGGTGGAAACACTATCACGTTGTACATCATATGATGAAATTGGCAGATTGAATAGGTCGACCAAGTGGAGAAATTGTGAAACATTACTTGTGTTGATTGATTATTAAATTTGCCATAAAATTGTTATTCTTCACAATGTATATTTGTATATTTTCAACTTACACCATCTGCACTGCTGACTGGAGGCTCAAAGCTATATTACCATCTATTTAAAAAATTTAAATTGTTTATTATCCTAAAATATTTGCAAAACTACCCTAGGAACAAACGTTACATATGCGAAAATTTATTGAGTTAAAGTTTATGCTTATGTTCAGTCTATTGCACACAAAATAGGAATTGGCTCATTTTGTGCATTTTATTATGTTTTGAAGGAGATAATTTGTAAATGTCTATTTCTAAACGTTATATAACAGGAAAAAGTGTCATTAGTTATATGGATATATGGATGGATTCAGTATGTGATGATGAAATTTGCCTAGAAACCCTTGCAGTCAAGCCAATATTTTCTTTTGACAGCTTTGTCCGACATCGCAACTTTTCTCATTGGTTGGAAGAGACTTGAGCACCAGAGAAAATCATGATTGTTTCGAGTGTTGTTCATCGCATGGATGTAACAAGCACTATTGCGAAATAAAGACAAACAATATAGGGGGTAAAAGACTGCAAGAATTATTTCAATATATTAAATCGTTCGTTAAGGTTAGTTTATTGGACATTTACTAATATTGAGGCACATATGTAAGATTTTGCCTACTGTTACTTTATCTTCGGTTGCATATGATTTTAGCATAATTATGTGACAATCTGACAACTTATATGAAATCAAGTTCAAATATTAGGTTCCATTTACAGCTAATTTGTACTGGCCTTCATGCATAAGTAATAGAGCGGCTCGTGTCTATACATGCTTAATTAATATTTGAATGTTCAAATAGCAAGAACGTACATTTATATAATCTACGTTATCTTTACATGAGTGTTGTTTATATTATAGTTTATGTATGACTGCACCAATATTGTGCATAAATTTTGTTATTGGCTGTAAATTGTTATGATACTATATGAATAAACTAGTATGAAGATAAATTCGAACAAGGGAATGTAATTATAATTTAAGATATTTAGAGTTTTGATTGCGTAGGATCTACAAATAGTTTTTGAAGTAGTTGTTTACTTTCATTAATAATAATATTATAAATAATACCAGTTGACATTTTGGCGTAATTTCTCATTGGTTGCTGTGTCGGGTGGGTTGTTAGAAATTTTTGTGTTTGCACTGATGAGTAAGGCCAAACGGAATCATTTACGATATGGAATTACAAGATATTTGCAAAAGGCCACTTAGACTGTATGAGAAAAACGCGTTAAACCATTACGATTATAAATAAGTGAATAGAGCTAGACACGTTTTAGTAATATTTATTCTCTTTTTGTAATACCAAGTATGATAAATAGTTTGGCCAGTTTGTCAGTTTGGTATAAGAAACAAATGAGACAGTTTTAGCCAGAATAGTTGTGATAAGAACAAAAATGTGAGCTAATAATCTTTAAAACTTATTTCCATAAAGATAAAAGCCAATACTGCCACTCAAAATAATTACACCATCATTAATATACCTTCAAATCTACAAACGGATGCACTGTCAGTATAAACTGGACATGAAATAATGCAGCAAATGGTTGGCCAAAGCCCATTAGCCCTCTCTCTGTGGACATTGGACATGGAGAGGCCGCATCTACTTTGCAGATGTATTTCCTTCTACCGGCTATCAAAATTGTATGCTCCATTGTTGCATACACGAGATTCTGTATCATGCTTTATAGTATGCTAGGGTCTTTAACTTTATTTCAACTTTAACTTTGTATTATTGATGTTACTTATTTAAAACATTAGCCTTTTTATTTCTTTTTATCACTAATTTCTCAGCATGTACTATCATAAAATATCTAGGTCTATAGCAGTTGAAACAGGATTAGACCCTCTCGACTGGCAAATGAATTAAGATTTTGCGCCCACTAAATTTCCATAACGTACTACATATTGATATATTTGTTTATTTCTGATCAAATAACTGCTTCCAGGCTGCCTAAATATTCACGTAGCAATGAAAATCCCATATATATATATATATATATATATATATATATATATATATATATATATATATATATGGGATTTACCTTGCTAAGTATATGTATAAAGCCCTGCTGTTATTTTCCAAACAGAAAACTAGATATCTACTATTATTCTAAACTTATACAATTCAATAGCACCTACACATATATTTAAGTTGACTATATTCTAATAAATTAAATGATGACTGAAATAGCGATGCACTGAATATGCATTGATGGATCAAAATCACATACTTCTACGCTTACCGTTTAACAAACAAATCATGAGCACTGCATCCTATTTAAATTATCGCTTATAGAGGCAGATCCATGAGCCACGGATCAAGTATCTAACATGACACTCATAATCAACAAGCTAGTTTAGAGTTCAAATATATTACTAAGGCAATTAACTGAGATAAATCAATGACATTTTTCAAGACCAGTATTTTCACATTCTATGGAGACTATGTAGTCATGACTTTAGATAAGTATTTGAAGAAAGAAATTCAGAAAAGCTTTGTGAAAGAGAGGAACTGTACACATAAATCAATCGCGGAAACGAAACAGTATGGATAAACTTAATTATCTATTAACATATGTCTATAGATAGCTTACAAAAACGTAAGAGAGACAAAGTAGTATTTAATGTAAAATTCGTAATGTGGGAGACATCGAGGGAATACTTTACGAGAAAGTATCACTTTGTAACGACAAGCCAACTGATGTTTACTAAGTAGTTTCAAGCAATTTTAAAGGAAAAAACAAAGAAACAAACAAAAGCTAATTAAATAGGAACTTATTGATAAATGGACTAACCAAGCTTGTAAAATCGAAATGATATAATTAATCTTTAGTTACTTGGGAGTGGTGAGAATAAGTTGCACCAAATAAACAAGTCCCATGATCGCTTTTCTTTCAAATAGTTGAAGGTTTTATCCATTCTATTATTCCCTTTTGTAGCGTTTATATGAAAAATATTACATTATATAAATACTGCCATGAACATTTTATATGTGTTATCAATGTTAAGTCTATTAAAAAATAGTCAATTAATGAAATGGTACATCAAAAAGTATTGATTTACTTAATGTCACACAATGTAATGATTGGTTAAATATAACGAAAGATCAGTCGTATAACAGTAAAGGCGACGAAATAATCAGCATACGCAACCAAGGCAAAATTACACCCAGGATATGAAGAAGCCGTAAAAAGTGTTTCAATGTTTACTAATAAAAATGATTTCACACAAATTTTTATTTTAGAAGGATTTTGTTGTTATAACAACTATTTAGATCTTTGTGTTATGTTTCGCTGTTATGATAGCTATATTGGTGAGGACGGAGATTGTTTTCATAAAAATGTGTTTACTGCCAAGATTATGTTTTTCACATAAACGTTTGATTGTCAGTGACCAAAGTATTGTAGGAAACGTTAGAAAAATATATGTTTTATTGTTATTATTATTATTATTATTATTATTATTATTATTATTATTATTATTATTATTATTATTATTATTATTATTATTATTATTATTATTATTATTAGGACCAACCGATGTCGCATGCACCGATAAAGTTGCTGATTGTGCTAATCGGGACAAGTACACTAAGATCTGTAGCAATCCGAGCGAATCTAAGGCAATATGCAAACATCACTGCAATTTGTGCAATGTAGGTAAGATTCTTTTCATAATTTATAGCTTATTTCAGTGAACTATGTCTGTGTTTAATACATACAAAGCAAGAATACAACCCAGGGACCTAGTCGTGATTAATTTGAAATGATACAGATCACTGAAGTTTTTCTTTACTATATATTGTCTCATGTGACTACTATGTTTCTTGTCAATTAAATTTACTATTTTATTTCTCCTATGATATGTATGTCCGATCTTTCCTATAAGAATGAAAGCGACTACCAAAATATATTTAGCGTAAATAAGACTAAAATTGTCATTGTTAAAACACTTTTAACTAGGAAAAGAGTTTAGTAGAGTTAAGCTCATACTTCAGCAATCTAATAACATTCAAAGCGGAAATCTATACAAAATTCCTTCCCGAATTGACTCAGTTATAGAAAACCACACCGACAATAAGCTAAAAAGATACTAACCTACATATTTACTTTTGTATTTGGTCATTCTTTGCCTACCAGTGGATGGTGGCTGGAGCAACTGGATTAACTGGGCTCCCTGTAGCACCTCTTGTGGTTTAGGATTCGAATCCAGGTCCCGCACTTGTTCAAACCCATATCCAGCCAACGGGGGAGATTTGTGCACAGGGGAAAATATCCAGAAACAGTCGTGTTTTCTTCGAGGTTGCCCAGGTATGGGTGATTATACTACCTAACATAATGGCTGTGTATATATTGGTATATAAAATATAATATTCTATAAATAATTAGCAAAGTTAGATAATTCATTGTTATGCTGTTGGCTAGAAGCGGTTACTAACATTTCATTTTATTACATATCTGCGTCTATGTTATGTCTGGATGAAAATCAACGACAGAACCATTTATGTGTTTTATGATGAGAACATCATATGAGTAATATATTCGTACAGGTATCTGTCAATGACTATACATTAACATTACCATCCAACATTTGCAAATTACTGCATTTAACAGTAAATGAGTATCCATTAGCAGCACACGTTTGCACATTACCACACACCAACTGAAATATCAACTATTTCAAAATAGGATTTTGTTTTATGTTTACGTTTTTAACGAATTTGTTGCCTGAAATTTTATGACATTATACAGCTAGCCATTTCGAATAAGTAATCGTTTAGGATTAGATTTATTATTTAAAGCTTCCTCGAAATTTGATGTCTGTTTTTGGCCCTTATTTAGATTTTAAGACATTAGATTTTAATGAAATATATTTTGTTCACTATTTTAAAGTAACACACTAGACACAAACACTTCTTTAAAGTTTTCATAGCACTGCCTCTTTAAACTTTATGTTCTAATTGTGCATTATTGGTTTCTAGATAGAAAAAAATATTGTTTCCTTCGGGCATATATATATTCATTCTGAATCAAAAGAGTATTAATGTAATATCAACCTGTTCGCATTTTGCTAGCGATAGAGAAAGTAAACGTTGCTTGACTCGTGAGTAAAATCTTATTTTCAGACCACGGTGGGTGGTCGCATTGGGAAGAATGGAGTCAGTGCAGTTCACAGTGTGGCATGGGGTTAAGGAAACGACAGAGGAAGTGCGACAATCCCCCACCGTCATTGTACGGCCATTATTGCATTGGTGATTCCTCAGATTATGCACTGTGTAATGAGACAGTGTGTGAAATTAATACAGGTTGGTTATACATATTTTTGTCAATCACATTGTTTATCTATCAAATGATTAACTGGCTCTTGATTTGGTTATGGTTAACTGTTTTGATTTATTATTTATTTAATCACCTAAATCTATTTTGTTATCTTTCATAGTTAATAATATCACTTATTTTGTTTTGAAAACTATTTGCAGAGTTTTGTTTGCTCATCCAACAATTATTAGTCTGATACAAGTTTTCACTTCTATCACTTTGATATTTTTAATTGGTTTTTTTAAAGTCTGCTATAAATGGGTAAGTCAAAGAGGTTAATGCTATGTCGACAAGTATCATCTTTGACTTTGTTTTTGTGTGTCAAGAGAATATATAATTTACTTGCTTCAACCTTTACCTATGAAGATTGCCAATAACAATATCAATCTAATAAATTGAAAATTATGTTTGCATAAATGAATCTATATATAAGTAATTTTGCACCTACTTTGAGTTGACTGTGAATGACCTTAGCACAATTTGCAGATTTTGTCATGTTTTCTTACTATAACAGTAGTTCCATCAACACATGCACCAGAAATGTGTTTGGATACTTTGGGAGACTGTGCCACTGTTAATGATTCCTTGGGAGTCTGCATTGACAGGGTTCATGCAAGGGTAGTCTGTCGAAAATACTGTGGACTTTGCACTTTAGGTAATCAAATAAAAAGAGTGAAATACTTTTAAAATATACCAATTTAACTGATACATTCTAATGTAAATTGTTTGATTTAAATCTAAGAAAGACAATGACACATAATCTACACAATATTTGCAAAAGCACGAGTATTTAACTAATTTGAATAACTGGAAGGAATAGGAATTAAGATGTATGCTTATCGTATTTACTATATTTTAGTTTTGGTCATAACTGATGTAGCCACTGTTTGTCCACAAAATATCTAAGAAACTTTTTCACTTTAGAATATGTTTATAAGTACAAGGTGTTCTAGAGATGTTCCAAGATTTAAACAGTAAATATAAAAGATAGTTGAAGTAAATATAGTGTAAGTATATCATCATCGAGAAAATTAGAGATATCATTTTGGAAACAAAATAGTAAATATGTTATATCAGGCAATTGAAATAGAGTACGTTAAATATCAAACATAGGTAGACATTCATGCAAGGAACGTAAGTGCGGCAATTGCAACACACAGAAGATTTAAATGGTAAGCCTAATCAGAAAATGATAAATGACGTATGCATGATGTTATTCAGTTGATGGCGGATGGTCTGGATGGACTGAGTGGTCTAGTTGTTCCACTACATGTGATTCTGGCAACAAACGAAGAATTCGTGTCTGCAACAACCCAACCCCAGCCAACGGAGGAGATAACTGCGTAGGAATTGCAAACGAAGCCTCCCCATGTTTTCTTCGAATCTGTCCTGGTATATCTTTTATTGCATCTTTCTTCCCCTTCCCATCCACTGCTATTCATAGTCTAGTAAAAGTTTGACCATTTATTCAAAAGACTCCCCTACTTATTAGAATACCGTGGCTGTTTCTAATAAAAACTGTGAACAACAACAAACAGTATTACGTAAAGTATTTCGAATTATCCCTTTATCATAATCATTATTTTCAATTTCATCGATAGTTATACAAGTATAACTGTAATCCTGTTGATGATGCTAATAATACTACCGCTACCACTACTGATGTTGTTGATGTTGATACTACTTCTGACATTGTAATAACCATAACATCCAACAATTTTCATTTTCATGGTCACAACCACTAACTGTGCCATTGTTGATGCAGTCATAACTTCTTTTCGTCAAAGAGAAGCCTGAATATAATATTATATTTATTTATAATTAATTTCTTTAAAGATGACTGCATGAATACGGAACCTTCGGGAAAGCAATCCACTTTTCCTATGATTTTAAAACTTTTCATTGTATTCATCAAGGTTATCACAGTGATTATAATATTTGGTAATAGGCATTAGTGCTAATTAGTTCTATTACAAGAATTTTGCAATTTAAGAATTATGAGATTTGTATGTACTGGTCCTCATGACCGTCATATGAAGATAAAGATAATATGCCACTCATAAAATCATAAAATTCACAGACACAGACACACACACACATACACACACACACATATATATATATATATATATATATATATATATATATATATATATATATATATATATATATATATATATATATATATATATATATATATATATATATTACGTAAACTCATACATATATATGAGTTTACGTAATATAAAGTCTTTACAGATGCATAGGTATTGGACTTTGTCCATTCAATTATGTATAATAATTTGTTAGTCGTATTGAAATTACAAAGTATATTAAGTATGTAAAATTGTTATGTATCTGAGCGATAGAGCTCTCAGAAACGTTAAAATTCAAATTTGTTAAACTTATTAAATTCTACATATATTATGCACAGTTCATGGGGATTGGTCGGTATGGAGCGAATGGAGTACGTGCAGTGCAACTTGTGGAACAGGGCTTACACATAGAAGGAGGACCTGTGATAACCCAAGACCATCGTACGATGGAAATGTTTGTTTCGGAGAACCAGTAGAGTACAATTTGTGTACATTAGTGCCTTGTTCAGGTACTGATAGATCACAGGATTCAGAATTATATTCATTGCTTCCGTCACATCTCCAGCATAGAAGCCAATTAATTTATGAATAACGCTGTATCACCTGCATCATTGGAATAATATATTCGTTATGCACATGTTTAAAAGAGTTTAAGAAAGGAGGTACACTATAGCATGATAAATATAAATAAACTTATATTTTTCTAATAAAAAGCTAATAGTGTACTTATGAAACTTTAGTCAAGGAGACTAGTTGAGTCTCTCTCTTCCTCTATCTGTCTTTGTTCTCGCTGTATTACACAATTGTAATGCAATTTAGTGTGCATAATGATTAGTATATATGTGAAGTATCTGCTGAATGTAGTTTGTATGTGCTGAAGAGTTAATAGTCTTGATGCATCACAGCCATAGAATCCATAATGTCTTTGAATGAATTGACAATAATCCCAATGTAGTATTTAGACCAAAATGTCAATTTTCACTTTGTATTTCTACTGCAAATTCAAATAGTAGATTTTTCTTAAATTATATCTGGGCAAAACAGTAAATTATCCACATAATGAATGTAAAATAAAAACAGGAATCACAAATTGTTTAGTATATATTAATTTTATTTAAGACAGATATGAGTCAACATAATGTGGATCTCTCTCACATACAAAAATGACGAATTCGTAGACAAGACAAGCTATCTTAAAACATTTCAAATATCAGGCTTAGCAAAAAATCTGCCATCAACTACGGGAAATAATCAAGCATAAAACAAATTAAATATAAATAAAACGGATGCGTCTTGGTGTTGACGTTATCTAAGCAACTCTTTTTAATCTCGTTGAAAAGGTGGCTGTCATCTGATTTATTTGTCCATGTGACAATGTATTTTAGAAAATGACTTGATTTATTTTATCGCTTGATTTCATCAAGATTTGGTAAGTGGCATTCGGTGGATATTGATTTCTGCTGTTCCCTGAATTCTTCGAAGTAGTTGAGACCATATGTTGCTCTTGCTCTTGACTTTAATTTTGCAACATAATTTTGATAATAATTTTCGTATTTCAATCACATTGGGCATGAAGCCTTATATCAATGATAACTTGATGATTTTTGTATCATGCCGTCCATACTATCACTACAAGAGTTATTGCCCATGAATGTACGACTTTATTTTATTTGATTTCAATAGCATAACATTATAATTTTGATAAGATATATTACATTTCAGCAACATGTAAATAGCCGATCATTTATCTAGTTCCTTTGTCTCTCATAGCCTTTGTCTTCTGATGAGTGTTTCTCTCTAAATGGTATCAGTTCTTCATTTGCAATTTACATCACACATACTGATGTGGAAATCGTACTTTGTATCGTTGACAGTAAAGTCCTTCATTTACAAATTATTGTTAAAACTTTTTAAGTAGGGATATGTGAATGTCTTGGTTTCGAAGAAGTAACATGATATAACATAAACCTGTAAATCGATTGGCATAATGTTAAATCCAAAATCTCTACCATCTACAATCAGTTCTATCTTCAGTCTAATTAAAACTATGCAAGTTTTATTGTTGAAATACTGCGTTGTAGATTTAATGCAAAACATTAAGTGCACATTTTCTAAAATATGTTTTGTATGTTTCGAAGAGGAGGATATATACAAATTGCACATTTCTCCTACTTGTTTAATTGAGACACTGATGAATAAGCCATGTAAGTTGAACTGATCTAAATAGAGTAAACTTTGGTTTATTTAAAATGCACATCAAGGTATGGTACTTGATCACATCAGTTACCCTAAAAGCGTATACGTATTATCAGCATCACCAATTTGCAACAATTTTGATTTCTTGTAGTGAACGGGTCATGGACGCCCTGGGGATCGTGGACAACATGCAGCGCTACCTGCGGAAGGGGAATTCATCACAGAAGTAGGACATGCACGAACCCCTTTCTTTATAACGGTTGGAAATATTGTGATGGTGACTCATCTGAATATATCGACTGTCAGATTAGGTCCTGTGAAGGTTTGTTTGTTCTTATTTTAAACTAATAAACGTAATGGTTTTCAAGAAAATTTCTTGTTGCATATAAAATGAATAGTTCTTTAAACAATATTCCACATGTTCAAACTAAAGAGTATTACGATCACATCAACGCGAATCTGTTAACGTTCGTGATTATGTCATCATAAATGTACTAAAATTGTCACATAACTGCCATGGTAAAATAATGCTCGCATTACTATTCAGCCAGAAAGTTAAGCTTTAAATAATGTTCATATTGCCGGTGACGAAATTGCTTATAAAAGTTTTGTTTTGTTTCCAGTGAATGGTGGGTGGACAACATGGGGAGCATGGACAAATTGCAGTGCCAGTTGTGGAAAAGGAATTCACCACCGCATAAGGACATGCACTAGCCCATCTCCAGACAACGGTGGGAAATATTGTGACGGAGACCCTACTGAGTATACTGAGTGCCAAACTGAGTCATGTGAAGGTTTGTTATAGATGACGTTGTTATGCATGTCACATTACAATTGGTATATATTTTGATAGATTTTAACAGGCACCTAAAATAAAATCCTTGATAACCACCACTACAAAATTAAAAATAGATATACATACAAACAAAATTATAGACATGTACAGACACAAAACGATGGGCAACGTTGCAGATGCTATTGTGGCAATACTGGAGAATACAAAGTGATATTGTACAAGGAAAAGAATGTAATAATGCAAGCAGGAAAATGTTTTTAAAACTTCTAGACCTGTTTAGAGTTTCACTAGCGTTCGTGATTATGTCATCATTTATTCTACCCACATGCAATGCTCCATTTACATTTCAGCTGTTATTCAACCCAAATACAACACCTTATACAAATTGAACCAAACAACATACCCTACTTTGGCATTAGAACATCGAAAGGAACAAAATTGATCTTTCAAACATTCAGAAAACGTCTGTACGCGACAACGTTCCCTGGCTACTCATACAACCAAAGTTACATTTTACTTTACACGACAGAATTAAATCGCAGACTTACTCTCCCATTTTACATGACTCTTGTCATTAACTTCACACTCAATTTTAAAACTATACAAGAATTTATACTGATGGATCAAAATATGAGGAAACGGCTGCTGCAGCCTTCCTCAGTGGAAAACACACCACAAAGATTCACTAACCAAATGCCACTTTTGTTTATTTGTAGCCTAAATCAGAGCAATAGACATTGCTGTCTTAAGATGCTCTGAATTGTAATTGATAAACAAAATTCCGCTGCTCAATTTTATTGTGAAATTGTTCTCCAAGTCACATCTGATCTATAGATATTTGTTTTTAACGTGCAAGATTTGAAAACGTGGTAAAACTTTTTCAGAATTCAATGAAATGCTGAGAATGATGTATTCATTTTCTTTCTGATATTAATATTCACAAAAGAACAAAATATGCACTAAACATAACCTTTATGCGTAATTGTTAAATATTGAATTTGCAAACTCTTCTAGTTAAATATTTGTAATATGCTTATCTTTAGCTCAATAGGTATCGACTGAATTATCATCGTATTATCTGTAAAGGCACTGCAAAATACACTTATGTTTGCCACTAGTAAATGGCGGCTGGGCTTTATGGGGATTGTGGTCTGCCTGCAGCACTACCTGTGGAATAGGAATTCGCCACAGGAGTAGGACATGTACCAATCCTACTCCAGCTCATGGTGGGAAATACTGTGACAGTGACTCTACTGAGTACACGGCATGCCAAATTAGGACTTGCGAAGGTTAGTACTAATTTCCAAATACCTCCGCTACATCGATTTGTGGAAATGATAGTCTGTGCACAGAGTTGCAAGTCAATACTCAGAATTTAATTTTTGCTTTTCTCGCTCGGCACCGTTATTTATAGAAACAAATTCACTTTTGGTAGACATGACAATATGAGATTTGGACAGGAAATAGTAGACTTTTTTTCTGGTCTGAAATGACACTGAAATGAATTATGGACAAACTGATTCAAGCAGTAAAGATAACAATCACAATTATGTTCGGTAATGGAAGATGAGGGGTCATATTGTATTTGTTAGAAGATATTCGAAAACAGTTGTGATAAGATAAAGATAACACTATTACTATAGAAAACAGTGGACGGAATGTATTTATATGCTATTGAATTCTTTTTGCTGTAATGTATTGTAAGATTTGCTACAATTCCAGAATTGATCTTCGCAATTTGTTGTTCTGTTTTTCGGAAACAAAATATCAACTAAATTACACAACAGCGAATGCATTACAGGAGATGTATTTATGTATTTGCACCATAAGTGATGTGTTCTATATTAAATCGAGACCTACCAACTGCACGTTAGCACTATTGTATTGTTTCCAGTGAATGGTGGGTGGACAGCATGGGGAGCATGGACAAATTGCAGTGCCAGTTGTGGAAAAGGAATCCACCACCGCATAAGGACATGCACTAGCCCATCTCCAGCAAACGGTGGGAAATTTTGTGACGGGGACCCTACTGAGTATACTGAGTGCCAAACTGCGTCATGTGAAGGTTTGTCCTAAATGACGGTGATATGCATGGCACACACACATTTGTTTTTCTGTTGATTATTGCCAAAATACACAATATCGTTCTTTTTATAAATTTTAAAAGTCACCTTCTACCATATACCTAAAATGAAACATCTTCATAATCACCAGAACAAGATTCAAATTAGTTATACATACACACAACAACATAAACGTGTACTGTCACAGAAAGATGGACAAAGTTACAACTGCTATTGTCGGTAATACATGAGAATGCATGATAATATAAAGCGATATTATACAAGGAAAGAATATAGCAATGAATGATGGACATTTTAATTTTTTTGTGTCCCATTTAGAGCTTGACCAGCGTCTTTGGTTACGGCATCTTTCATTCTGCCCCCATTCAATGCTCCATTTACATTCGACTAAGCACATAACCCTTCAGAATGATGGAACATAGACATCAATAATTAGCTGAGATATTTTGATGTCAATTCAGTAGCAATTTTCAAGTGTCTTCAAGTCGAATTATTATGGGAGACACTAACATTTAAGTCGAATTCTTATGGGAGACACTAAGGCTTGCTAAAGTTAAGATAAATGCTGATTATCTGACGATAATTAAATACGTACAAAGAATATCATGAAGAATATTATGATACATGCAAGATACCTGTATTAAATTTCGTCCCTTATTGAGATTTAGATCGGAGTTTTGTCCGAGGAGACACTGAAGAGATGTCCGTGATACCAAGAATTTTTTACTCGGAGCCATTACACTACTTTGATTAAGATTTCAGGTTGACTTGTGGTCAAAAAGGCTCGGTTAGAAAAAAAAACTTGACACAATAGAAACGTTGACAATAACACAGAGTTAATACACACAAACGCATATATGCATATATATATATATATATATATATATATATATATATATACATATATATATATATATACATATATATATATATATATATATATATATATATATATATATACATATATATATATATATATATATATATATATATATATATATATATATATATATATATATATATATATATATATATATATATATATATATATATATATATATATATATATATATAAATATATCCATATGTATTACAGTCGCCATTTCAACCAAGCAAGCACATGCTTGTATCGTAAGTTATTACAAAATACGTGATCTCAAAAAACGGATGCTAGGTCCAGTTTAGTAATGGTATCCGAATTTGGAGAACACTACAATTAGAAACTTCAAATGTTAGAAATGTGCAATGAAAGTTTAAGTCGCTGATATTTACCTGTTCGTAAGTGATCGGATTTAGGAAAATATATATAGTGATAATGTCATTTAACATACCAATTAGAGAGGTACTTTAGTATTAATGTCCGATGTTATCCACACCTATAAACACATAGAACATTTCTGAAAGGAGATACAACGCATAAAAGCACTCGGTGACTATCTCAGAAGGTATAGACTAACATGGAAGCAAAGCCAACGAGGAGCATCCCATTGCACATGTCATTAATTGATGCAAATATACAATATATCGTAGGATTCAATCTGATGCAATTCTCAGTGATATACGTTTCTATCTCATTAGACCGACGCCTTTTCGACTGATAAATTATTTTGGAAATCGAGGTTATTGTATGATGAATAAGACAATCTATTTCTTATCTGCTAATGCTGACTTACATCTTCGTACATCTATAAAGCAAACATATGGTTGGTATCTTGATGGATATCATATAAATCTAATATATAGCTCCGACGATTTATACCGGTATAAAACACCACTAGAAGCATAGAACTAGGTAAAATCAACGAAAGGCGTCGATTGGAAGATATTAAATGAGCCACATTGTTGTCTCTGAATTTATCATTAAGCAAGCTAGTCAACAATCTTGCGGTGGTAAGCTTCAGAATAACTTGTCGGTATTGTACCACTAATTCAGTCTTGTTAAGCTGGAAATGAGCGTGCCGATGCAGTACATGAATGGATGGGGAAACTTTGATGACACATGGTTACCACCGATCGGGCTACTGTATCCGTCATTTTCTCGCAAAGGTATTTTTTTTTCAACGGCAATTTACATTGCAAACAATCTCCGTCTTGACATGCAAACATGTAAGTGACTACCATGATCTGTATTGAAAACATATATGCTTCTGTCCGTGGATATCTATGGGGCATTTCAGGCATACAAGCTTGACCAGGCACATTACCTTACCTAAACAATAATAGTTTAGGATTCACTTTTATCAGAAACATCCATATAGTTGGAAATAATCACTGATATTGACTTGAATACGTTTATTGAGTTCAATTTTAGTGGATGGATTTCAATGGTTAGTCATCGGTACAGCTTTCAATTGGATGGATATGAACTGGTCTTCCTAAACGGTTATAGCAAGTTCCTGGACATTAACAATCTACAATGAGGCAGCCCATGCCTGCTAACGGTTTTGAATGAGTTTATGGTCTGACACTGATAGAGAAAATACCTGCACAAGTACAACATCAATAGCTACCATGGATATTTCTTTAAAGTTGATTTTTAGCATCAGATGTGCATAAAAGACCCATAATAATTATCTGCTAGCATCGGAAACGCTATCAGTGCCCCGCTAGTTGTTGTTCCAGTACCAGGGTGTAATTTTGGACTAATCAGGAAGTACCAAGCTAGTCCCAAATCTTCGAACCGAAAACTACAACATATCCCTCGTTCAAAATCTGGATTTGTATTTACAATTATTACTGAGTAGAACTAAAATTCAACGGAGTGAAATATATGTGAAATACACAAGAAAACATCCGTTTAGTGTATACTGATGCATAATGGTTAGTTTGTCATGGTTTGATACCAAACAATGGATATTTCCACAGGTAATTGCCTCTTATACGTACATAAACTAAGCAATTACGATTGACATTGGTGTTTTAAGGCCAAATAATTGCACTTATACGGTACATATTAAAATATCAATTGTTAATTGTTTATATCTCCAGGAACGACTTTTACCTCTACTAAGAAGCTTTATCTCCCGAGGATGTGTCTCCCATTGTGGGACCGATGGAGCCAAATGGCGAAAGGGCGAAATAATTATATTAACATATTCCTATTATGTATTCTGTTAATGATATTTCACATGGTCTTGCAAACATTTGTTGGACACTGTGTGCCACGACGCTAAGAAGGAACATTTAGTAGAGGATTTCTATGACTTTGACTTAGAAAATGCCTGTGACACGACATGAAAGTACGGAATATTAAATGAACTACACGATCTGGGTTTAAATGTCCAGCTGCCGTCTTTTAAATCAAACTTTCTCTCAGACAAAGAATTCAAGGTACGAGTTAGCACCACCCTCTCTGATATGCAGGAGCATGAGATGGGTATGGCACAGGGAAGTATTTTATCTGTGACGCTTTTCAACATAAAATTTAATTGCATCACCAAGTGTTTGGCTCCTGGTGTGGATTGCTCCTTATAAGTGGATGGCTTTCTAATATGTTATCAATGAAAGCACATGCATACAACTGAAGGACTATTACAGCAGAAAATCAACAAGATTCAAAACTGGACTAATACTAACAATTTCAAATTGTGCAAATCAAAAACAGTATGCATGAGTTTCTTTCAGTTACGACTACATCATGATGAACCTAAACTCATGATGGACGGAACACTTATTCCAGTTATTGCGGACACAAAGTTTTTAGGTATCATCTTCGACATATAACTGACTTTTACTTCACACCTGAAACATTTGAAAGCTAAATATTTGAAATCTTTAGATCTACTTAAAGTAGTATGGCACACGGACTGGGGTGCTGAGAGAAAAACCATCAACAGTTTGTATAGAACGTTTATTCGCTCCAAACTAGACTATACTTGCGTTGTTCATGGTTCAGCTAGGAAGTCCTATTTGGAGATGCTTGACCCAATTCATCATTAAGGAAAAAGACTCGCTCTGGGAGCATTTAAGAAATCCTCGTGTGGAAGCCTACTTGCCAACTTGTTGAAGCGAACGAAACAGATTTATCACAACGCAGAGAAATCCTTTCCGTACAGTATGCTCTCAAATTAAGATCGCACTGTCTGAAGCCTGCTTTTTCGGCTATTTTTCAACCCAAATACAAAACCTTCTACAAAACTAAATAAACGAAAACCCGTACCTCCTTTCGCAGTAGAACATCACCCTGCCTCGAAACTACCAAAATTGTTCTTTCAAATATTTTCCTGTCTACTCAAGCAACCAAAGATACTTTGTGCATTAAACAACATAAAAAATCGGAGACATACTCTTCCATCTCCCATAACTCTTGTCATGAACTCCTCACTTAATTTGAAAACTACATAATAATTTACGCTGATGGATGAAAAGATGAGGAAATGGCTGCTGCAGCCTTCGTTAGTGCGAAACACACAATAAAAGTTCGCTTGCCAAATGGTACATCAATATTTTTTTAGCCCTAACCAGAGCAATAGACCTTGTTCTGTCTTTTATTGAAAACAAACGATGTTTAAACAGCATAATTTTCTCCGACTCGCTATCAGTACTTCAGTCACTACATAATATAAAACAGGAAAACCCATTATTAACCAATATTCTCCTGAAAGATACTGAACTGAGTACCTCCCACAATATATTTTACTGTTTATTACCTAGCCATATTGGCATTAAAGATAATGAAAAAGCAAACCGCGCTGCAAAAATGACCCCATTCCTAGAACCACCTGATTATAACATACTGTATACTGATTTTAAGCGTAGTATAAATTGATCTTTACATTAGAAACGGCAGGCATCATGGAATGATGCCGTGAATAACAAACTTCATGCCATCAAGCCATCCCTAGAAGAACTGACTCGTTCTTAAAGATCTGTCGGTAGGGAGGAGATAATCATTGCAAGAATTCAAATTGGTCATATTTATTTAACCCACACCCACCTACGAAAAGGAGAAGACCCACCCGAAAACATTTCTTGCAATTAACCATTCACCGTTAAGCACTTTATGTTGGAGTTTATCGACCTCCAACCTACGCGCGATCTGTATTACAATGTGCATGACGTTAGAGAGCTCTTTGACACAGTGAGCGTGTCTTGAATTATTCACTTCCTGAAGGAAGTAAACATTTATCACAAGCTATCACTTTTATGCTATTACCTTGAGCTGTTTTATGTGCTATATATACTGTCCCTAAAGTATAATTACATTGCAACTATTTTCATTATCGTACACCATTTTAACTCCTTTTGATTGGAAAGATTTATTTATTTGTGACCACTCTATTGTTTTATTTTCAATTGTTTGGTTTGGTATCGCTGGTCGATACCAACTCTTTTACCACATTTGAAAACTCAGTGATATAACCGTTTGTATGACGCAAAGATGCCAAACATTGCTGGTGTGTCGTAAAAATTGAATCAACCAACCACCCTGAGACCACTAGTGCATTGAGCTAAGGATTATATTTTCGGATGTTACCCATGATACAAATTGTTTCATCAGGATTGTCTTGAATAATGAACAAGTA
>JAEAOA010000298.1:520000-622500 GCA_016746295.1 Potamilus streckersoni
TTCATTTCCAGATCACAACACGCTTCTGGTAACAGATTGGTAATATATGTGAATCCGTTAATACCTTAATTATTATGAAGGCAATCTATAGTTATTAGACAGGAAATAAAATCATTAAAGTGTAAACACAGTGAAAACAGGACAATGAACGGGTCTATACATTGCAACCTTGAGCAAACGGACAAGGATCAAGTCCGAAATGTCTTCAGAAAGAAATAACTACTAAAAACACAGTCCTAACGAAACAAGCTTTAATAATGGAGCAGAATACAGCCTTCATGAAATACAAATTATATGTTATCAATAAAAAGATTATTTTTCAAGGGAATGTAACAAATGTTGGGTTGATGTTTGGGGGTTTAACGCCATTGATCAGCAACTAATTTGCTGTAAATGGAGGTAAGATTATTTAGTGGAGGAAGAACCTGGGTGAAACCGATGAGAAATGGGTTCAGTGCATACATGTTGCAGAAAGAGATAAGAAGAGTATACATTATGATTTCTACATCAGAGATATTTTTTGTCTTGGTCAGAACATTCATATAATACTTTGTGTGATCCTATTCAATATGTTTACCTATCCGATATTTCTTTGTCTTCCTATTCAATCACCTTCAGAAAATAATATGAAATTAAAGGTCATAAATGAATATATTGATATGGTTGTAAGAATATCATTTTGTTTGCAAAATGCAAATCACCTAATATTAGAAAACTTTATCTCTTAATATCAAACCTACATTGATAGGAAGAAAAGTTCTTAAAGGCGTTGGAGTTATTTTTATTCTAAACGATTGCCTGAAGTTTTATTTCTAGAATATCATGACTAATGTAAGGCTATTTTTATCCAAGCTCTCTTTTTTACCATGATAGCAAGTGTCAATAATGTGAGGATCCGTGTTGTAACTGGACGACTTGAAGTTGCCGTAAATCATACATGGGGTACGGTGTGTGGAGAAAACTTTGACGATATGGATGCCACAGTGGCTTGCAAAATGCTGGGATATAAGTTTGTATTTAAAAACATAACTTTATCCATCTATCTATAGGATTATATATGCATATATTTCAGGAGAAATAAGAAAACAAACAATACACATTAGGACTATTAAAAGTACATCAATGAGCTTTTGTTTATTCATTGTGAATGGTGACTGCTGCACCAAATCTATCTATCTGTATATGCGTTTGCGTCACAGTACCTTCAACGCCAATTGAATTACATAACCTACACTATTACGATTTATATTTTCTATATCTTAAACTTATCTAGTAGTTGACTAATTAATTCTCAGACAGTCCTTCTTAATGGAACAATATTAGAGGTGCAACATACAATTTTGAAAATTTTGTGCTCAATAAGAAAAACCGCAGACTCTAGCGGGTCATTATGCCAGTATACTATAATGTTTTATGACGTCAACATATATAAATACGGTCTTGACAGAGTTCTTAAAGGTTGAATCTTGGACCATACCTGATTCAATTTTCTTGCACACTCTCCTTGTCACCAACTTTACCATAGGACACATATTTGAACCCGAGAAGTTTATGAACTATTATGCATGATATATCTTTGATATCAATTCTGAATTGAAAGGAAATAAGGCGTGCCGAATACCAATTGTGTAATATAGATTCACAATGCGTAGTAGTAGGAATGGTATTTGGCTATTTCACATACTATTTCATAAAAGTTAAAGATTGACAATATGCAACTGTGCATCCAGTATACCGATGCATGTCTGGAATAAGCTGAATGTAATTACGAACAAGTTAATTAAAATGTGTAAAGTTATTTTACCCTTAATATGAATGATTACTATATTTTAGTCACCTTTGCTACTCACAATAAGATTATTTTTATCTTCACTGTGAGCTGATAGGAGTGTAAATAGATTGTGGCAGTAGTGATCGTATTTGGTTTATCTCTTCATCCTACACGATAAAACGAACGTGTTTACAACAGTTATCCTATTACCATCTACCTTAAGACTAAAGGGTTCATTTGTTTCGCAAAAGAGAATCTGCATAAATAATTACGAGTCTGTGATGCTGGAAGACACTATAATAAGGTAGCACTATGCAATATCCGACTCTCGCAATAAAAAAAACATAACTAGATCAATCTAAGAGTTATCTTAACATGACTAAACTAAATAACAGCCTACAATTAATGAAGACTTTAGCGAATTGAATCTCAGCTTAGCCACAGAACACAAAGGTTTCGGTCCAAGTAGTTACTCAAAAGGGTAGTAAACGCCGTTTACCACAGGTCCAAAAATTTTATGATAGCCTGATTCACGCGTCGTTTAGGGTAATGTCCAACTTTGACATGGCACATGAAACATTACGTTCGAGATAAAATGGAGGACTCCTACACGTGGCAAATGCAGGTAGTGTACCGGACAATAGAAGAAGGCGACTTATATTTGGAATACTATTTCCTCAGCCGTCAGCAGCGATCAATTTTCCTTTTTCTTACCTTCTCCACACTTCCTGTCCATGACATGAACGACAGACCATTATGCGGCCTTAATTATATCGTCATCCATCAACCAGAGCGCTGCTGATGCGGTGCCATTGTTAACTTGCTAGATTGTTTAGAAAAGAGCCAACTGAGGCCTTGCGCATCATTTCGGTAGACATTTTCGGGCGATGGCAAAAGGACAAGTAGGATATTCTCAAGTATGCCACAAAGGTCAAGCTGTCTGTATTAATGGTATGCTCGTCTCGGACCCAAACGACCTTGTTGTATTCGAGTGACAACTTTGGGTACTAAGGTTTCCAGTGTGTTTCTGTCCACCCTGTTAATCATCTAAGCCATCGTAGAGGCTACAAGCAAACTTACAGACCTACCGAACATTTCCATAGGCCCCATACAGAAGAGGCCACCAGGTGGCATACCCTTTAAACCAAACTATCACCACAAAACGATACGATGACCTTCATGACGCCAAAACAAACACGTCCTACGAAGACAAAATTGTGGACTGAACAAATACGCTGAAAACCAGAACAAATACGTCGAAAATCAGGACACACTCGCAGAAAGTAAATTAAAACTGTTACGTTCCTGGAAAACGACATATCGCTTCCACGATAGGTCTATTTGGAGACAAGATGCATTGACCATCAAGTCGCTCTACGGGTGGTTAAGACTGGTGCCACAGTGACCCTTAAGCTATCCGTGACGGTACTCATTGCCTTTGGCCCTGATGATCGACCGCGCCGCAAAGAGAAAACACTACATAGAAGCTGTACTTATCATCCTTGAAGTATATATATATATATATATATATATATATATATATATATATATATATATATATATATATATATATATATATATATATATATATATATATATATATATATATATATATATATAATGTATAACCCTTCACAAATGAAGGAATGTTATCTGATGCTAAATCCAATGCTAAACCATTGGATATGGGTACAGAAAACTAAAACTAAATGCATATCAGAAACTGTAGAACCTCATGATGGGGAAACCAAATTATGCGATGACCATTCTATTACTGACCAGGACTGCATTGATTTAACCGTACCCATGCATGGTCTGATAAACCAGAACGAAGATAAATTCATTTTAATGTGAGAGCTTTGTTTATTCTTAAGAGGCAATTCCAAAATCATGTGTCAGTAGGAATTGCCGTGCACTATAGGTGTTCAGCAGGGATGCGGCTAGCAATGTGCAAACCTTTATCAACAGACGGTTTCGATGAATGCCAACCCGGTGATACAATGTGGGGTCTCTGGAACATTTAAAACAACAGACTCGTGGATATAGGGAGCCTGACCGTTCAAAAAAAACGAAACAATTTAGTCAAAAGTTGACCGCGTGGGTCATGATGCCTTCAAAGGCATAACAATTCCAGTTATGAAAATAAATGGTGGACGTAGAAGAGCCTATTGATCCACTAGTCGCCGCTACAGAGGTTGATATCGATATGGCTGAACAAAGTACTAATTTGCAGTGTTTTAAACTTCAGTGGCTAATTTTTATTTTTTCTTGTACGTTTCGACGAAAGTCCGAAGATGATAGGTCTCATCGTACTTATGAGAGAGAGAGAGAGAAGAGAAAGAGAGAGAGAGAGAGAGAGAGAGAGAGAGAGAGAGAGAGAGAGAGAGAGAGAGAGAGAGAGAGAGAGAGAGAGAGAGAGAGAGAGAGAGTGAGAGAGATGGTGGGTTCGGGGGGTTCGGGAGGGAGTGACCAGAACTGAGCTAAAACGCACGTGCTGCCTGAGAAACAAGGCAAAGAGAGGGAAAACGTTAGGTAGAGAGAGGCCTCATATATTTGAATATTTAAAAGTGAATTGTAATAAAACCTTGTCATAGGGTAAGAAGAACAGCACCAAAAAACAACATAACAAATTATTAAATAGATTATGGCATGCGTCTGCCATCTTGCTATGAAATTTATAGTACGTTCTTCCCTTCCTAAATGGATATGATAACTTTTTATCATTAGTATGATGTAGCAATGCAGACAATCAACATGCATATTATATACATTCCATTACGACAAAGTGGGATGATCAAGGTCAAATATATCATCTAGCTCAAGTCTTTTTTATCTGTCACTGTTCCGATTTTTCAATACTATTATTATTATTATTATTATTATTATTATTATTATTATTATTATTATTATTATTATTATTATTATTATTATTATTATTATAGTTGTTATTATTCTTCCCTTTGTTCTTCATATTATTATTATTGATGTAGAATTTATGAATTTTAGCAGTTATGTTTGTGATACCGAATCAGTGGAAAAATGATGAAAGTGAATTAATTTTAATTGTTTTGTTGGATTGTCATTTCTTTGATCTAAGTAGATTTGTTTAAGAAAATCTTGAATACTTAAAAGCAAAGTAGTACTTGAATAATACTCAGAAAGGTTTAAGTCATACATCTTTTTACATTTTAGCCATGGATGGGCGTTGTTACCCGCCAATGTCCCAGATGGTTCTGGTCCAGTATGGTTGAACAATCTATCTTGCCATGGAACAGAAGTCGATTTATTCCACTGTCTACCCAGTACTCTAAATATCGGCGTTAATAAGTGCCGCCACGACAATGATGTTGGCATTAGGTGTGCTTCGTAATGTGGACAGTAAATTAACATAAATGCACGTTCGAAATGACTGCGATACATCTTCTATATACTTTTAATTCTTATGTTGACTAGACAAAATAAATGTGAAAATATTAATTGTATGTTTTATTACTTTTCAAATAATTTCGAGGTTATCAATGCCACAGTATACTCTGTCTGTCTGTCTGTGTCTCTCTGTCTCTCTGTCTCTCTCTCTCTCTCTCTCTCTGTCTCTATCTTTACCTCTTCCTATCCTTGATTATAATTTGATTTACTCGGAAGCAATGAAGTACACTGGATTCTACTATGATTCTGGTGATATCTTATGAGCTAAATCAAGTTATTATTAGAAGATGAACAAAAATTCAGAAAATAACTTTATATTTGATTACATGTACAGGGTTTATCATGGTGACGACTACTGATTAATTTGGCAACAATGTTCCACGGTTGGGAACGACATTGAATTAATCAATTGATGATGTTCGACGAAGACGTTGATTAAAGACTGGCAAAAGCTCGTTAATTGTCATACGCGAACACGAGCCAGTACTCAGTTCTGTATTCAATCTCTAGCATACGTGGTTAACATCGCACAGTCATCGCTTGATATCATATTCCCATCGGCATGAAGATATGAATGAGATTTCCCCAAACACTAAACATCGCCTTCCATTTTGGAACTTCGTCGTGATTAGAACTTTGTTTAAAATATTGTTTTAATAGGACTTATATTATTAACTCCAGGATTAAAGTTTGGATTAGATTTACAAACTATAGGTCCTTTTTTCATATGCTTACCTTGCTTTCTAGGGAAATAAATGATTTTGTTTAATTGTACAGTGATTATGAGCTTCACTCCTTTCTTTGTTACATTGTATAAGCCTTGATACGTAACAGTCCAGCAATATTCTGAAAGCGTTGATGGGATCCATTTGCCCTGTTAGCGTTTCTCCATTATTACTTGCTGTTTCCCCGTTATTCCTTGCTATGCTCGTCGCTTGGTGGAAAAAAAATCAAGATGAGAATTCAAACATATATCGTTAGTGACATGTTACAACGAAGGCTTTAGTATGCCTTGAATAGGTTTTCCACCTACTTCCTGTACTTGTCTGCCTTGTTGTTTCCAGGAAAATATTTTGCCTCTAAGTGGAAGGTTTTCCAAACCGTCGTGTTCTTGCCACACAGAGCACAGTCAAATGCATTACATTGAAGAAGATCAAGAAGATCACCAATCTGCGGACCATCAAAGATTCCATTTTTAATTTAACTTTAATCTTGGATATAGTCCACGGAGATAGTTGAAAGCTGCTTGTGTTTTGTCCATGGCCTTGCAGAACAATTTTCCTATCATGCTCAGATGACTGTCGGAGTGGCCAATCTCTCTTGATGTAGTAGCAATCTTTCTCACGATTATCCCATTCGCAGAGCAATCAGAAGTACTTTCTGTATCAAGCATGCAGACCAAGCAAGACAGTAAAAACCTTCAAAAAGCCACAAAGGTGCCACTGATGTTGGTCATAGTGTATGCACCTCAAAAGTTGTTGCATGTTTACATATGTTCCCTTCATATATACTGGAACGAATTACAAAATATTACCAATATGCAGAAGAACAGATCTAAGAATCAACGAAGAGACTCCTGTCGTCTTGATCGTGAACAATGTTGTGAGCTGACTTCACGCCATCAATGTTGTTGATGAAGAGTCAGACAAGATCATTTAGAAAGTTACATAACATAGAAACCCTAAGATCATCTGAACGAAGACACTTCTGCTGAAGTCTGGAGACCAACAGCTCTGCATTCCTTTTGGATAGTTCCAAATACCTGACAAGATCATTTAGTTCAACTTGTGTTTTGAGGTATGGTTCAGAGGAGAAGGATGGGGTAAAATATGGGTCATGCTACATTGATAGTTCAGGACTAGAAGCTTCATCATGTTTCTCTACCCCGTCTAACTAAAACGAGAATGACTCTGGGGCATCAGGAATATGCAGTCCTTCTCCATCTGATTCCAGACATGTATGTGATGGACTCATTGGCACTGCAATGTGCAACGATTTATTTTTACCTGTTAAACCACTGGCGAAGATTTGTTGAAAAAGAATTGCAGGATATATGAGGGGCCCACATATTGCCCTAATCTCCAATTTTGCAGCCAAAATAAACGTAATAGGTTTTCTTAACCATAGTGGTTATATTGCGCCTTTATGATGCAAAAGTCACTTCACCACAAAAATAGCAGATGTGATCAGCTTTGTTCACACATGCACAAGGGATCTCTGTACACTTTGGTAGAACAGAAATGTGTCCCTTTGCTAAATCAAATACTGGCAAATAAGAGAACACGACACTGTAAGATTAGTAGGGATGATATAGGGCAATTTTTCAGCAGAGTTATGATTAAATCATCCATGACTTCTAGGAATAACATTATGCAGTTCATAATATATATGATGCAATACCAGCTTTAAATTGCATAGTTAATTGTTTTAAATAAATAGAAAAAACTATCCAAACCCTGTTATATATTTATTCATAGATCCAGTCAAAGATGTAGTCAAGTTATTTCTGGTTTAAATTGAGATACCAATATCTTAACTCACGTATCCTCCACTATTTCTAAGTCATAGGCCGTATCTTCTGACCTGTACCATATCTTTATAACTAAGGCCATTCAACACTAATAAGCACCATTTTCGTTCTTAGTGACCCATAATTAGTAAAGGTTTGCTACATTTATTTCGGAAGCATTTTGGCTGCAGACCATTGTAAGCCAAGTTTATAAGGGTTACAGTTTGTTTGCTTATTCTTCTACTGTAAAACAGGTTGATCTAAATCCCGGATGTCATGCATGTCACAATGACCGTTCGGCAAATATTCGTTGTACCCTTGTTGACCAGGGAAGGCACAAGCTAGATCTTCGCGTGGAGAATTTAGTGTTATAATGCTATATTTGAGATCAATCTGACGTTTAAATGCTGTGATGTGTAGGCGATTACTCTAGCACCATCAAAGAATCTATATTTTCATCTACAGTAATAAAGCAGGCATTGCTAAATAAAATTATCAATAAAGCCAGTAAACAATGTAAATCGTATTAAACTACTTTCGGAGCGTATATTTGCATGTTCTTATGTCCAAAAAGGAGGCCTGAATAGCCACGAAACTGAAATAAGTAAACATGGTAAAACATGCTACACCAGGAAATGATAGCATAATCCCTGATTGCGTAGGTTTATTCATTTTCCAAATATGCAAAATATATCGCAAACTTATGGCGAAAAAGGTTATTTGTTAACTGCTCCCTTTATGTTAAAAATGGGTTTAGATACGAGCGGTGAAGGTAACAGAAAGCTGCATGTTGTATATGCAAAAAAAAAATAATAGTCCTTGCAGATAATCATAATGTTACTTAGGTACAATTATTGTTATATGAAAATCATATTCTTGTTACTACTAAGAACGGATAATAATACAGTTAAACAGGTTTATGTAATTTGAGATCTGTTAACAAAGGATTCCTTTCAATACGAATATATATGTATATGTGTGTATGTATATATATATATATATATATATATATATATATATATATATATATATATATATATGTATATGTATATGTATATGTATATGTATATGAATATATATATATATATATATATATATATATATATATATATATATATATATATATATATATATATATATATATTTTTATATATATATATATATATATATATATATATATATATATATATATATATACATATACATATACATATACATATATATATACATACATATACATACACACACACACACATATATATATATACATATATATATATATATATATATATATATATATATATATATATATATATATATATAAACTATTAATGACTTAAAGATAGCTATATCTGGCTGTTTATGTCTCAATCATCACAGTGATGGTACAAGAATAAAACACTTAAACATTGCTCATTTCGTCTCTTATTTGATGTACTATTAGTTTCATTGACAGACCGTTATATCTTATATGGAATGCAATTTACAAAATACTCATATTGATTTCGAAGACGGTGCAAACAACATGACTGGAAAGTTTGCGGACAACTAATTTGGTATTTATCAATGTTGAATTGTAGTTGACTTATCTTTCATGAATTCATAAGGTAAAGAATACAGAGACATCTGTAAATGGAGATTAATTGAAAAATATTTACACTGATGATTCTTCCAGTAGTTTTGGAACTGAATACGAAACCAAATTCGGTACACTGTCACCAAATATGAATTCAGACAGACTACAAGTATACTGTTTAACGTGCCGAATTGAGTATATGTTGAAAACCGCTATAATCAATATTAAAATGTTTAGTCTTACTCCAGGCTTATTTAATATTGTACAGGCAGTAAGTTCATAGTAGGAATTTAAAATGTTATGACCATGTTTAACACTTCACTACCTGAAAACCTCTTGACAGTTGGTACAAAATTATGTTGTATATTTTGTAAATTATTCAATTTAAACTATTGCATGTAACAAATATGGAACTTCATTACATCATATGTATACCAGGACAATCTGCCCACATCTATCGAAAGGGGAAACTAATAGAGATAACGTCATTGATTTTAGGTTCATCCAATAATGATGTGCCAAATGATAAGATCCTTGACTTGTGGGAAGAAAAATAAATTCCTCTTGCATTTTAGGGACGTGTCTGTTTGTATCGTCCTTTGTATGCTCTTATGGGAGTTGCTGCAGCGTCTGTCTCTTATCTTTCGTCTTATGGTGTAGATTTACTTTCTGTTGAAGTTTTGTTTCCTTTTCTTGGGGATTCGATGATGTAATTTTCTTTACCATGCTTTTCTTCCAGTGAGTAAAATCTTTCTGTCTACACATTCATACCCGATTAACCATGCATCCGGGGATTTAACTGCTAATACATTTTCAGTGAAATATAACTAAATCCATTGATAAAAGTCTTCTCTTACCTTAAGAATTAGACAGGTATTTCAGTCAACTGGCTGTTCTTTTAACTTGAAGGTATAACATGGTTTTAAGCAATCATCAGTTCATTTAATTTTGAAAGTGGTTTGTCTGAGACCTCTAGAGTACCCTACGTGCCTTGAGTAACAATAACCGCAATTACAGATCAGTATAAGTTTGTACTGTAAAGTAAGCCAGCTTAAGGCCACCCTCTGGTTGTTTCTTTTAGTTTAAATTAGTACAAAAGTAGGTGATTGTTTCATTCTATCATTCTTTACTCTAATTATATAAAACTTCGAATTATCAGTTAAGTATGTAAGCAGGTCTACGAAGCAAAGGCCAATGTTCTGACTCTGGCCCAAGGCCTTTATTAATTCCGTTACAATTACATCATATATGGTTGCTTTAAAGATGTTATTAGGTCTCCTTTCTAAAGGAAAATGCATATGCCTTGACTAAGCATGGAATTTAGCTAAACCTGATGTCTGAGATACATCATTGCATCATCCATGCCACCTTCATCCTGCATAAAATATCAGTAAAAATAAAATATGATAGAACATCAGGTTTTACTTGCCCAAATTGACATCGTCCACTTCAGTTAAACATTCTGGGTCTAGACTTCATGATAATATTTATATCATAATATCAGACTTTTTGCAGTTTTAATAGCATTCTTCCTTGGACCTATATTGTCTTAAGAAGAATCCACAACTGACAGATATCTAGAGGGTTATAAGTAAAGCGTCTCTTTCTTAGCGTGAAGATCCAGGTGAAAGCTAACCCTCTATTCTCTGATGAACATAGTAGTGAAGTTAAATGCCATATTTAGTTTGGTTGACATCAGAGCAATCGGCCTCTCTCTCTCTCTCTCTCTCTCTCTCTCTCTCTCTCTCTCTCTCTCTCTCTCTCTCTCTCTCTCTCTCTCTCTCTCTCTAATAATCATAGCCACATCATAAACTGAGTAATTAAGTTTCAAGCCCAATAAAAATCTCCGAAGCTATCCGAAATAAATGCTTCATGGGATCGTGGCTTTAAGCTCAATAACAAAATAAGGGATATCAACTTCCAAGTCAAACATATAAATGTCTGCTTGCAAATGCTGGAAATTAATCATCAAGTATACAAGTTCAGCATTGATAGACTGCTTTAAGGCATTCGACCCAAGAACATAATCTTGGTCAAATTCTGCAGTCCATTTTAGCCACTGCATGCAAACTGAATACATGATCAATAATAAGTCCGCAATTCACTGTTAAGGCGGGTTTCGGGGTGGTAGATATAACACAAATTAGTGGGTGGCTACTATTCATTTTACGTAATTGTTACAAGGCAGAGTGGTTTGCTTTTCAAACATCATTAGCAGCCAGTGGAATAATCTTCATAAAGATGTGAAAAAGAGTACAATTTAATTGTGACTCGTCTTTCGTAAAATGTACACAATGCCAGCCACGCTCATGTTGAACATTTTATTGCAAGTCTTAATGATGTATAGCTGGTCCAGAATAAATAGATAGATCAATAAATAAAGAAAACATTTTCCCCGACTGAGCATATTTGGGATAAATGAGCACTGGCGGTCTCCTAGCATTTTGATAATTCACTTTTATGTGTGCAGTAAAACCTTACTATTAAAAATACATATTTAGACTATATTTTGTTTGTTGGTGTATACCTAAATGTTGCTGATTTGTACTGTTCTGTAACGTCCGCTAAAATGATAATATTAGCATATGGAGCTTGATGGAGGCTAACTCGCGAATACTAATACACCTACTACTACACATACAATTTCTACTACTACTACTACAGCAGCAGGGAGGGTGAACCCTACAAATTTTTGCGACAAAATCGATTAAAGCCTCAGAATGCCCAATAGAGCCTTCCTACGAAATCTCTTATTTTAACCCCCAAAAAATAAAGACCCCATTTTACAAATGGAGCCTTAGCGATTTTGTCGTAAATATGTTGTCGTAAATATGTTGTCATAACCACCCTCAAATTGCTGCCGATAATTGCTATCATTGTTGTCATAACCCTCCCTGCTGCTGGATGGATTTCAGGGTTAATACAAATGATTTAACCGAATATTTGTTAGCTTTTTACAAACAGACTAATCGATAATACTTCACCACGTAAATCAATTAAATTATTTGACTGATCGGTGAGTATAAAATTAGTTCTAGTTAGCGAATCATTTTGACATTGCATATAGACTGGATTAGTCGGATTCTCAACAATTAAAAATCCTGGAGGGGCTGTTGGCGCAAAGGAATAAGAATGTACCCTTGTCGGGCTTTATTTGATTGCTCGAGATTAATTTGATAGCTTCCTTCGATTACATCACAAGTTAAATTAAGCGCAATCACCGATGAAATGTCCACATTGCGATATGTCTACCGTCACCGTTTTGAGAATTATTGTGAGTCAATATAGTTGGTTTGGGTTGTTTATTTTCCCATTCGTCATGGATTATTCTGAATCCCTCGTCGATGGCCGCTCTGAGATCTCTCTTCAATTCTGGTATGTTATATCCTGGTAGTTTAAACGTTGGAAAATCTTCAACGCGGATTTTATATTTCTCTGCAAAAAATTTACTTAATTCAGGATCATCTGCTATTTCTTGAATGGTTCGAGAATGAGATTTTTCTGCGTCATCGATAATTTTATTACATGTAGCTACCACGCTGATGAATTCGTCTTTAGTGAGAGAACCAGATCTTAGAGATACTAACAATAACGAAAGATTATTATTTATCGCTGTGAATCTATCAGTAATACGACGTTCATCTAACTCCTCATTAAACGTTTCATTCAACTCCTTCAATTTCTCCTTCACCTTTTCATCCCTCTCTTTCTTCAATCTTTCTATCTCCGCCTTCATGAACTTTAAAGCGCCAGCCGTGATCCCCTCACAAATCGCCTTGCTAAGGAGATTAGAAGATATACTCCTGCGATCTCTATTATCTTCTACTGGATTCTCGGATGCTATCTTATCAGAGATATAATCAGACTTTACCGGCTCGGGTGTGGAATTGCTAGCATTTCTATCAGGTGGATCTTCGGGCCATCCTAATACTGTTCTTATTGAACTGTTATAAATATCTACAACATACCCAGAGGAGACTATTTCAATTGCAGATGATAGTGTTGGTTCATGAACTGTTATCGCGATTTTTGATTCCCTTCTAGTAATAGATTTTATTCTACGTTGTAATTCATTATTAATTTGCTCAATTTGATAGGACCCAGTTGGTATTGAAACAACGTTCCAATCTGGTGTGTCATCTTTTTTATTTCTATACGCAAATACCAGAGAATTATTAGGTCTCTGACCGCCAAATGGAACCGATCTAATATTAGGCCAACTATGATACACTCGTAATTTTGCCAACGCGATTTCCTTTACTGAAACAGGGGAAGGGAAATTCACACTGAATTCCGGAGTTGTTGACGATATTGATATCATGCTTGTTTTCCGCGGAGTGGTATTTTCTGCTATTCGCTGAAGTAGTTGAATCTCTTGCGACATTATTATTATTATTTACAATGTCTAATTTCGCAATAGATGAAAAAAACGCTAGCGTTTTTAATCGCAGTATCATAAATACGTACCATCGCGGAGAACTCGTCTTCTGTAATTATCGTATCATCAATCGATAATGACATCAACGAGGACAATTGTGAGTAACCGTTAGATACTGTTTGATGTTTTACTATATAGTCGTTAAGTTTTTCTTGAGAACACGATCATATTTTTTTAGTAATAGCATTTGCAATTCCAGCAAATGTTGTCACCGCGGAAATTGCAATTGGGACAGCAATCGGAGCTACCATTGTTACAGAAGATAGTATAATACCAGCACCGGCCATTATACCAGATACCGAGTATACTGTAACATCAATCGCGGTAATTCACCTGCGATATTTTTTAATTTTTATTTCATACTCATCAATGAGTGTTTTGAGTTTCGTTAAAAACTCTTTGACGGTATCATAGCGATATTGCGATGACGGAATCATATTATTTTAAAATCTCAAGTGGTTTCTAATTGTTAAAAATTCTAATTCAGATCAGCTACAAACTCCATGTACCATACAAATGATGTCTTATTTAAATTAGGATCAGTGCTTGTTATTGTAAACCGTTTGTATTCACCCACGTCAATAGTCGTTGAAATCACGTTGTTGTATCCATATGAAGTCGATGATGATATATTAAACTGATTCAATGACACTATTGTTAATCGATAAATACCCTTGTTTGACACAGTGAGAGTTATTGTATTCTTTTTAGGTTCCCAATCTAATGATCCAGAGAGAACTGTGTATACAATATTTATGATATTCTTCTCATGAGGAATCTTTATTTTTTTAAGTAGCGGAAGATTGTTTTTGAACGTTGTACTATCCGTGTTGATTGCTTCCAATTGCCGACTAATCGCTGGTATTTCTTCGATGGATTTTTTAATATCCGGAAGTTTGATATCTAGTTTATCAAGTGTACCTCCCAAAAATTTATCAACAATGTTTTTACGAAATGTAGAAAACTGTTTTACGTGTTCTTCATATCTTAATTGAAATGTTGCAATTTCCAACATAGATGTTTTTATCTCTGCAATATTCGGTGTGCTTACTGGTGGATTTCCAAGGAATTCTAGCAGCTGTTTGTCGATTTTGTCTACGATTGACTTTTGTAATTCATAGAATTTATTAAATTCAGCTTTATGATTGTTATATTCATCATTGAGTGATTTTAACTCGTTTGCTGTGCTATCTACTGTTGTTAGTTTTTCCGTGATCGTCAAAACAAATATCCCCGGTTTGAGTTTTCCATCGTTTGAATATAACGCTATTGTATTTTCAACGACGTCACGTCCTCGTATTAAGATATCATCCAATGACACATTAGTAGATTTCAATTTGCCCTGGCGATCTTGAAATACAACTATTTCCCCAGGATCTACACTTGACAAGTTTAAAGTCTCAGCGATTTCATCTTGGATTATTTTTTACATCTTCGACAGCGAATTTACTATCGGTTTCTGTTTTTTTTACTCTGATAGAGGTCGTCCCCAAATATCAATCATTATACGAAAACGTTAATGTTTTTCTAAATCATCTCTAATTGGTGAAAACGCTAGCGTTTTTGCCATTGCCCGCTGATATATTCATTAACAACAACTTGTGGTGGTTTCCTTGGAAATCTAAATATCTCTGCAAGGACGTTTAATACTTCACGACCGCATATCGGTGGATCATTTAACCGTTGTGTTGGTAGCGTGGAATAAAAAATTGGAGCCAACGATGATCTTGTTATTGTAGATACATATCGCATACATTCTTTTGGCGGAGCTAGTCCATATGAATCAAAATAGACAATTCCACGTGGATCAATTGCATATGCGACCCAATGAGTTCCTTTTCCGCTGCTGTTATCAAGATTGATAATACCCGTTTCATTTTTCATTGGTTTTGACAGTAATTGATCTCTCATGAAAACTCCTCTAAAGTTTTTTATTGATAACGATTTTACAGCATCAATGAAATCAAAATTGGACATTAGTGAAAATCCAAGGGATTTTTCCACTAATAAGCCGTTCCTGATATACTTAGGCCCGCGCCCTTGTACCAATTGTGTGGAGTTCCTGGTAGTCTTAGACCCTTTCCCTTTTTTATAGGCTTTCCCAGTAGCTTTTTTCAGGGCCATTCCTGCAGCAGTACCAAGGGCTCCTAACGCTGCCGCCTTCGCAACTGCTGGGGCAGCCGCTGCAATCAATGCTGGAATAGCAGCTAACAGCGGAAATATACCACCTGATTTTATCATACTGGCGATTGCTGCTTTCGAAAAATCAATTTGAACTCCTCGTTTGTTCTTTAGCGCATCATTGAAATGTTTTATTTGACGATCTGTCAATGATAATTTATGTGCACCACCGGACATTTGAGTGGGTTTCAGCGTTATTGTGGTTCCACATTCTTTAGCCGACTTTGATTTCAATTTCTTGACCTGACCATCAGTCAACTGGACATTAACAATACTATATGTCATTCTATTCTACAACGTAATTTACACTTTCAATTGATCTTATTGTGAAAATCCTATGGATTTTATAACTACATGTTTTCTACTGGTGCATCAATAAGTTTCATTCGTCCGCCAACTCCTTCTAACAACATTGATTTATCACTGAGAATGACAGCAACTGCTCTATAATCAGCTATACCAGCAGGGCGTTGTACCCGAGCTTGGAAGTATATATCAACAACAGATTGTCTCATCATGTCAAGATATTCCAATGAAAAGTAATAAATCGAATAGTGTTTTTCAAAATCAATTTGCGATATTTGCAAACCAGTATCAACATTTTGATCACGACCCATAAACGACAATATTCTATGATATACACGTGCTACGTCGTTGTTTTCATAATCAAGCTGTACAATCTCTGGTGGCTCTTGTTGTCCCTTTATTCTCAACGAAACTTTACTTACTCCTAATTTATCAAATATCATATCAATAGATAATTGACGACTCACTCGATTTGCACCCTGTAACGCTATAAAGATATGACGTGGAGCTGAAACACCTCGTTTTAATGCCAAGTGCCATGTAAATTTGCCATTTACATTATCCTGCTTCGTATCAGTCGTTGTTAGCCAACTTAGCAATGATTTTCCACCTGTGTCCATAAACGATAGTAATTGTTGCTCTATTGCGACTGATGGAGTCAAGACTGACATCCATAAAACCAATTTATTTAAAATGACTTTACCATCATCAACACCATTAGCATGCCAGATTGCATCATTGTCATTCTCCTTTTGCACTAACACGACTGTATGCTTTGCTTCATAGATGACTTTTCTGACATTTCTACAGAATCCGAATATGTGATGTAACGGAATTGCACATGAAAACCGACGATGCTGTCCTTTCAATGCTCCATTTCGTGTTGCAAATCCTAGATTGAAATTATCATTGACCTTTTTTAAAATGTCCAATGCAGCGGCTGGTCTACCTTCACGGTCTAGATTATTTGCGAGTTGTTGATCAGCTTCTGCAGTAGCTACCGCAGTTCGTACTTTAATAAACTGAATATGGTCAGCATGATCAGAAGTATCCTTAGCAAACATCATAGACGGACCAGCCGACCTTGTATAATCATCAGAATATCTCGCAAGTCCGATTATTGTTGTTGCAATATCAACATCTTGTTCTATTGATTCAATTTCTTTTCCGTCAATGATATATCTTGCATTGTTAAATAGCGCCATAATGCCATTATTTACAAAACCAACTCGGATATTTGGGTTATCCCCATATGGTGTATCAGCTGCAACATTTGTTACAAGCTCTACTTCTACTTCAATAAACGCCTCACACGGCAAAAAGTATCTACTTGTATCTTGAACTTGAAGTTCAACTCTCCCCCGTTGATTAGGCTCTCTTACAGGATAGGCATAATACTGATAGTTAATTTTAGAATCATCTTTATTTACCGGTGCTGCCATATCAAACGCTGGATCAGCGATTTTTTTAAATGCCATTTATACTAAAATACTATCGTTTTTTTAAATGTAGTAATGCTATCATTTTCTCTTTCGTCTGAACTTTTTACGATTTTCTCCAAGACCGCTTCCCGCCATCATACTTGCAATATTACTACTATCTGGTGAAGTCATTGCCAATGATGCTAGTTTTTGTGCCACTGCGTTATTTATCACTTTACTGACATTTGCAGGCATCATTGTTGTTGAAGGTAGCGGTGTTGAAACCATTTGTGGTGGTTTTCGTCCGAATCTAGATTTCACCAATGACGTTATTCTATTCTTTGCGGTATAAAAGGCCGTTCCTGCAAGATCTCCAACAGCGTTAATTCCCTTATTACGAATAACATCAATGGCTTTCATCGCTAATTGTTTAGCAACTGGTGCTACTTTTGGGGCTATTCTTGTGAATAAACCCGCTATGGTATTTCCAAGTCCGTCTCCATAGTATGCCCTATAGACGGGCAATCTTGAGTTTACCACATACACGTTTGTTGGTTTATCGTGATTATAGTGTACTATCTCTTATTTGAAATGACTTTGTAATTTCTAAATGCAAGCATTTCAGAAATTTCAATCGCTATAATAACCACTAAATTCCCCTGGAATTCCGTCCATTAACTCATCCAAGAGTTCTCGATACGTATGAACATCAATTATCCCACCTTGGAATAATCGTCTGCAAATATCAAATGCCTCATTAGTTATTTCGACTGAGTTATTCCCAGCTCGCTTACCTCCCATAAGAACCTCAAGTCGTGATATATCATTAATGATATTACTAGGACATATATGAGAATCATGATGAGAACTTCCATAACCCTCTCCTAAAGAACTTGCTGGTTCGGAAACATTTTGAATTTCTGGAGATTGTCGTCCTCGACCTCGTCCTCGACCTCGACCTTGTTGTTGTTCTTTTCGTTGTTGTTGTTGTTGTTCTTTTCGTTGTTGTTGTTGTATACCATACGCATCAACTCCCATTTTAAAAGCTCTTACTTCAATGTATCCTTTTTTAATTTGCCGGGGTCTTTTGTATTAATTTTATATATCCAGTCCACCCAATCCTCTCGTTTTATTATTTTTTTTAAATTCGTCTTTTAAAAATTCCCCCCTTGTATAATAACTTTTGATAGCGAAGTCACCAAATGACGCATGGTCTTCAGGTTTCAGCAATTGAATTCGTCTGATTTCTGCTATAGCTTCATCGGTGAATTTCTCGTTAAAAGGAACACCTTTTTTAGTGGAAACTTTTTCAATAGAATCACTAGCACCTTCAACGGGGTTATCATCAGTATCAATATTACCCATTTGTTGTATTTCTCGCTGAGTTTGTAACTCACCTGAAAGCTGTTTTATTCCCTTCTGAGTTTTTTCAGTCTCTGTAGCAATCTTTCCCAGTACATCAATAATAGGTACTTATTTAGGGATGTCGCCGTATATAGCACGTTCTGTTGCAAGTTTCATATCTTTAGTGGCTTTAATTACAGGGGCAAAAAGCTGTTCACTCCCAATAGAAAAGTCAGTCTGCGCTTGCTGTCTAAGTTGTAGTTTATCTCGCACGTCATCTCGAATTGGTATAAACTTTTTCAGTAATGCTAACCTCTCGCGGGTTAGTCTGGTAGTTAATGCTTCTGATGTCATTATTGGAAATGTTAACGTTTTTTCAATTGTGGGTTTTCAGTGGGTTTCAATGCTTGCATTTCCAGACTCATCAATCAAACGTCTTATAGATTTCACTTTCAAAGCAATCTCTGACCGAACTTGGTACTGTTCCCCTAGTTTCTTTCTAATTGCTTCAACTATACTATATAGCCGAATGAATAAATTAATATCATTGTTATACAAAGAAACATTAACCACTTTTTGGATTCTTTTTATCATTGAATACATTTTAGGTAGGACATATCTTCCATGTTTCAATTGTATATCAATTTGTTCAAATTCATTCAAAAGTCTGTCTTGATTTAAAAATTCAGAAAGTACGATTCCTTGATTTCTTAAATTTGATATTTCTGTGATGATAGATGTAATATCTTGAAATTCCATTTATTGAATATTATTAATAATGTATTTTCTTATCTTTAAAATATTATTTAAACCCTTCCCAATCCAACATACAAAAAATGGACATATACAATGCTTGGTCATCTCCTTTGAGTTAATAGGCAGATAGTTAAGCATACATTAAAGACTTATAAAATACCCTAACCCCCCAATCGAGTTCAAGGGCGGGCTATATGGGTATTAGACTCAGAAACCATAAGCGGTTTCACACAACATGTAACATATAACATGAAGCCCTCATTTGGATATCTTTCGCGCCAAATGACGTCAAAGAGGTCCAGAGGGGGGACAGCACATTCTTGGAACTCATTGAGTGACTTCGCATTAAATAAGCCCAAGGGGCCACAAACATAGATCTCTGGCGGAAGCTCCAACGTAATAAAGATTATATTAGAGCTCCCAGAAGATATGTTGTGGGGGGACAGTACATTACATATAGGATGGTTATATATACAATGAGATGATAGGATGGTATATATATATATACAATGCGATTATATAGGATGGTTATATATACAATGAGATTATATAGGATGATATTATATATACTAGGGACAGCACATTTTTGGAACTCATTCAAATAAGCCCAAGGATTACATATAGGATGGTATAGATATACAATGAAATGATAGGATGGTATGATAGGGACAGTACAGGACGATACAAACATGAAACGACGGGGCGGACTTACTACACCCAATCTACCAATCAAAGGTAACCCAAGAAATTAACCATGGTTGCAGTTGAGAAAAATCAACCACACCATGACAATGGCGTGGGTAAGTTTGATTGGCATATTGGGCTTCGCTTAAAGCCCCAAACTTATACAGCTCATATTATATATAAGGTGATAATAAGGCCAGTGTCGATAAACGAGTGTGTATTTATTTTCCCTAGCATTTCATATTGAAAATTGTGTAGTAATTTCAATGGAAACTAAATATTTAAATAAAACATTAAAACAAGGAATACATCTGTTAAATAATAGCAAAATTATTATTAATTTCTATAATATTTCGTGTTTATTTAATCGTAATAATAATGGATTTACATGACGAGATAACTCTGTCATGGGACCTGTCAATTCAGGATTACCTGCTATTTCTTGAATGGTTCGAGAATGATATTTTTCTGCGTCATCGATAATTTTATTACATGTAGCTACCACACTAAAAAACTAAATTACATGTAATGTGCTTTACTATTTTGACCGCATATACAATCTATTTTAATTTGTAATTACAAAGTAATTTCATTTTAGTACAAAATCTAAACAGCTGTTAAAGTGCGTAATTGGGATTTTTAAAAAATCTATTAATAGAACCTTGACCTAGTGTCTTATGTTACGCGCGCGTTCCGGAACAACGACCATATTTACTACCTGTTTGTGTGGCTGTTCCAGCTACTGACCTTGGCTGTTCCAGCTACTGCCATTTACTTTTTTAATACATGTATGCGTGGATATTGTGAATAAGGATTGGAAAAAAAATATATGTACATAATAGCTTATAAAATGATATTAACGCGAAACGCTTTTAGCGTTTTTCCCTATGGAAAATAACACAGAAAATCGACTACTTTTCCCTATGGTAATTGGTCTGAATTGTAAAATCATGCAAAAATGACACAAAAATTGACTAAAATAGCATCAAATAGCATAATTTTTTTTATTTATAATTAAAACTCACTATTGAGAGTTATCTTGTAAATAGGAAAACTTTATTCTATGTCCATTTTTCTTTGAGATAGCTGTTTGATAAATCCCTTCAGCAACTTTTTGTACTGAAGACAAACATATTCCAAAATATTTCCCTGCAGCATTCATTGATTGAAAAATTCTTTTTTGTCATTCGTCGCTGTATCAAATGACTGTATTGGTCTCTTTCCAACTGACTTACAAGTCCCTGTCTTTCCCTTTCTTGTATTATCACTTTGAGAAATGCATTGCAAATTTTGAAGAGAATTATTTTGAATATTAGAATCAATGTGATCAATAACACAGCCATCTTTGATCGGTCCCATATAACACTCAAAGACTGCCCTATGACAGAGATATACCTTTCTTCCAGCAGTAAAACACGAATATCCCTGATTATTAACATATCCAACAGGTTTCTTTAGTCTACAGTGTCTAACAACACCTTTACGAGATATTTCATAATTAACCAGTTTGGGGTGAAGTCTGAATTCTTGCTCCATTTATATACAATAATACTATTTGTCTAATTCATCATTTGCTTTATTTATAAATCTATTAATGTAGTCTTGAAAGGTTTTTAGGATTTTGTCTTTGACAGAGTCATGGTTAGGGTCAATAATAGCGTTTTTTTTTTCGTTTATCACAATAACGTTCCAATTCTCTAAACCGCTTACCTCCACAATTGATACATAATTGTGATTTTCCTCTCACACCTACCCCACAATTTAAGCATGGGGCCGGGCCTGTCGAATTATTTTTTACGCTTTGTAAGTGATGTCCACAGAATTCACCTCTACACAATTTATTGCATAGGGTTACTGATCCAATCATAAGCCATTTGCAGTGATTCATTATTTATAATCAAAATTTTCTATTTCAATGTTTGCCTTATTTATATGAATGAAGAATTCAAGAGATTATCGACAATTACGCCTTATAAATCGAAGATATTCATATACAAAAAAAACAAAAACATATACAATGCCTATCTCTTCCTCATTCGAGTTCCGAGGCAAGAAAGGCATACATTAAAGACTTATACAATACCCTAACTCCCCAATCGAGTTCAATTTCGGGTTATATGGGCATTAGACGTGAAATCCAAGTGATTTCTTTACAAACATTGAACATATAACATGAAGCCTCATTTATAAACCTCTTTCGCGCCAAACGACGTCAAAAAGGCCCAGAGGGGGGACAGCACATTCTTGGAACTCATTGAGTGCCTTTGCATTAAATAAGCCCAAGCAGCCACAAACATAGATCTCCCAATTGGAAGCTCTAACGTAACAAATGCTATATTAGGTCTTCCGGAAGATATGTTGGGGGGACAGTACATTACATATAGGATGATTATATATACAATGCGATTATATAGGATGATATATATGCAATGCGATTATATAGGATGATTATATATACAATGCGATTATATAGGATGATATATATACAATGAGATGATAGGATGGTATATATACAATGCGATTATATAGGATGATATATATACAATGAGATGATAGGATGATATATATATAAAGCGATTATATAGGATGATATTATACTAGGGACAGTACATTACATATAGGATGATATATATATATATATATATATATATATATATATATATATATATATATATATATATATATATATATATATATATATATATATATATATATACAATGCGATTATATAGGATGGTTATATATACAATGAGATGATAGGGACAGTACAGGACGATACAAACATGAAACGACGGGGCGAACTTACTACACCCAATCTACCAATCAAAAGCAACCCAAGAAATTAACCATAGTTGCAGTTGAAAAAATTAAACCACACAATGTCAATGGCGTGGAAGTTTTGATTGGCAAATTGGGCTTCGTTTAAAGCCCCAAACTTTTTACGGCTCTTATTATATATAAGGTGATAATAAGACCAGTATCGATAAGCGAGTGTGTATTTATTTCCCTAGCATTTCATAGTGAAAATTGTGTAGTAATTTCAATGGAAACTAAATATTTATATAAAACATTAAAACAAGAAATACAACTGTTAAATAATAGCACTTATTTATTAATTTCTATAATATTACGATTACATAATCGTAATAATAATGGATTTACATGACGAGATAACTCTGTCATGGGGGATCCCTGTCAATTCAGGACCTGCTATTTCTTGAATGGTTCGAGAATGATATTTTTCTGTGTCATTGATAATTTTATTACATGTAGCGCTACCACACTAAAAAACTAAATTACATGTAATGCGCTTTACTATTTTGACTTCACATACAATCTATTTTATTTATAATTACAAAGTAATTTCATTTTCATACAAAATCTAAACAGCGCTGTTAACGCTGTCTTTGTAATTGGGATTTTTAAAAAATCTATTAACAGAACCTTGACCCAGTGTCTTGTGTTACACGCGCGCGTTTCGGTACAATAACCATATTTACTATTTGTTTATGTGGCTGTTCCGGCTGTTACAGCTATTGTCATTTACTTTTTTAATGCATATGTACGTGGATATTGCGAATAAGTATTGAAAAAAATATATATATATACACAATGATATTAACGCGCGAAATATTTTTAGTGTTTTTCCCTATTGAAAATCGACTACTTTGCCCCATGGTAATTGATCTGAATTGTAAAATCATGCAAAAATGACTAAAATAGCATAACTCACTATTGAGAGTTATCTTGTAAATAGGAAAACTTTATTCTATGTTCATTTTTCTTTGAGATATCTGTTTGATAAATCCCTTCAGCAACTTTTCGTACTGAAGGCATACATATTCCAAAATATTTTCCCGCAGCATTCATTGATAGAAAAACTCTTTCTTCATTCGTCGTTGTATCAAATGATTTAACTCCCTTGCATCGTTTTGAGTATTTCCCTGTCTTTCCTCTTTTTGTATTCTCTCTTTGAGAAATGCATTGTAAATTGGAAATCACGTTCTTTAAAGGATTAGAGTCAATATGATCAATAATATTACCATCTTTAATCAATCCATAAAATGCTTCATATACAATTCTGTGAACGTAATAGTTCTTTCTTCCAGCAGTAAATTGCAAGTATCCTTGATTATTAACAAAACCAATTGGCTTTTTCAGTCTATAGTGTCTAACAACACCATTACGAGATATTTCATAATTAACGAGTATTGGATGTGGTATGAATTCTTGCTCCATTTATATATAATAATACTATTTGACTAATTCATTATTTGCTTTATTTATAAATCTATTAATGTAGTCTTGAGGGGTTTTTATGATTTTGTCTTGGACAGAGTCATGGTTAGGGTCAATGATAGCGTTTTTTATTCGTTTATCATAATAACGTTTCAATTCTCTAAACCGCTTACCCCCACAATTTATACATAATTGTGATTTTCCTCTCACACCCACCCACAATTAATGCATAGTGCCGGGCCTGTCGAATTATTTCTGAAACTCTGTAAGTGATATCCACAGAATTCGCCTCTACACGATTTATTACATGGAGTTACTGGTCCAATCATAAGCAATTTGCAGTGATTCATTATATATAAACAAAATTTTCTATTTAAATACTTGTCTTATTTATATGAATGAAGAATTCAAGAGATTATCGGCAATCAAGCCTTGGAAAAATATTAAATTCAATCTTGATAGAACTCTCGAAGACGTACCAAAAGAGAGAATAAATAATAGAAGTCTGATTAGGAAAATACGAGATTGTGTTAATGAGTTTAAACAGGACGGCGCATCACACACCTGGTCAACATTTAAAATTGATGGTGTTGTTGATGTTAGAATGAGTGATGAAACAGCAGCTATGATACTATCACAACTTGACAATAAACGGTATTTTCTCAGAGTGAAATTCATTATCAATTTAGAATCGGACGATTGGGTTATAAGAGACAAATTTGTTCCAATTCTCAAAGATAGGACAACAGTCATTGTTAGCCGTGATTCCAGACCAGGGCTGTTAACTGGAATTGATAAACCATACTATGAAAAAGCGTATCCTAAAACAGCAATTGTTTATGGGATGTATCCGTTAAATAAGAAACATGACATTGGAAAACTAGCACCAATGGAACAGTCAACGTCAGTGGAAAAACCACTCAATTGTGTGGCACAACGTGTCATAGAACACTTTACAAATACACTCCGTGGGAATAAATTAACCGATCTAAGACGTAAAAAAATAAGTCAATGTGAGCTAACAGTGAAAGAGAACGGAGCAACTATTAACGATATAGCTAGATTGGAAAAGTCGTTGAGATTTCCGATAACCGTTTCAACGATAAATGGCGAAGTATTATACGAATCGAAATACAATAAAAACGGAGCTCCAATCAAAATTATTGATCAAAACAGGCACGCATGGACATCCGCGGTTACAATATTCCCGCGAGACAGAACAGTGAAGTATATCCCAGAAAGATTAACCAATGATGGCATTCTCACTGAAGAAAGATTATTCGATGCTATTGCTAGTTTGTGTAAAAACGACCCTGTATCAGTATGGCTACTTCATAGTTTTGAAAATGAAGAATGTCAATTCAATCAATTTGTGAGACCTAACGGTGAATTATATCGTACTGAAAGTCTACATAATAGGATGAAAAATCTAGCAATAAGTCTCAGTGAAAACGCTAGCGTTTTTAATGGAAAATCCGACGATTACGAACAGTTACTTACAAATTGTTTTACAATTCCATCAGTTGCAGCTCATTTTGCAAGAAAGAAAAATAATTGGAAAACCAACACGAAAAGAGTTTTTACAGGATGTTCAATCGAGCAGTCTGGAATATTATCATGGCGGTCTATGGAACGTTAAGTAAAATCGTGAAAGTATGATATCAGTTGATATCGTTGCCTGTTATCCAGGAAGGTTTCTAGGATATGGATTCGCTGGTGAGTATTTTAAACGGTTTGGACATCCCACACATGAAATGACTCGTGTTGCTATTAATGGACCACTGCCTGATTTTGATTTGACCGGTTTTGCTTGCATAGTATCATTTGAATTCGCTGAAGGACTTCATCCGTGTTGTTATGTTTGGATAGGTAAACACATGGCTGAAAGGATGTGGTTACCAATAGTGTTATTGCGATATATGATTGATTGTAAAATGTTAGTTTCGTTGATTGTCAGCGAAGCGATTATCTCATAACAAAAACAAACCAATGTCTGGTTACCAGAACCAGAATGTCTTGATAGTATAATCGATAAGTCTAGAAAACATATTGATACTGACGAGGAGTACATCATTGAATGGTCAAAAAAGATATTTAATCAACGAAATAGTGAAGCAAAGGATCTTAGCCGAAGAATAATCGGTAAATTTACACAAAGTGAAAAAAATTCAACTTTAAAAGACAATCCTCACGATTGATTATAGATGATGCCGAATACGACTTCGTTATTAAAGATGCAGTAGAGAAAAATAGATACGCAAATAGTAAAACAGCCTTCTTGTCCAATAAAATAAAGTTAGGTAGAATTGTTACTTACAGTGATGGAGACAGCTCTGCATATATACATTTGAGAGATTCTATGCTGGGTTATTCATCTATCAATTTATTTGCAATGATAAATAGATTTTCTAGTATAGCAGTTATAGTTGCAATTGATTCAATGTATGTCGATAAAAAATATATCAAAGAGGTAACTAAATTTACTAATAGCGAAGATACTTGGGGAACATGGCGAATTAAACATGAAATACAATGCAATTATACTGAATCAGCAGACCTTGAGATTAAAAACAGTTACCTGAAAAACGATAATTCTATCAGTGAAAAATCCGAAGGATTTTCTATGTCTAAAGCACCACCGATATCAGATCCAATTTGTAGATATAAAACAGTTTATTTAAACAGTTGTGGTGGATCTGGAAAGACAACACGTGTGATAGAATTATATCGATAGAGAACGTCCATGATTGTACTCACACCAATCCATAGACTAGCGAGAGAGATAAAACAACGCCAAAAATCCAAAGGATTTTCCGATGAAGCTTGCACGTATCATAGTTTTTTTCGATACAAGGGCGATGCTTGGACTCCTGAGCGAATGGGTGAGAAATTTATTCCAGCGGTTATTATTTGGGATGAAGCATGTACTGTTTCAGAAGATGTATTAAAAATGTTTCTTGATTGGTTATTGCAAAATAATACAAAAGTTATATTGTGCGGTGATCATGGTCAACCACCACCATTTGTTGGTAGAAGTCCACATCATTGGTTAAAAGGATTTGTTGATTATTACGAAGAAATTGATACTGACTATAGAGCACTCGATGAGCAGTTACGTGAGTTTAAAAAACTAATTAGATTACAACATGATAGAATTCAATGTGAAGTAGCGCGTGAAATAATTTCTGAAACACCTATGAATGATTTTTGGGAAACATGGAGACCAAATGATTTTGTAGTAGCAAGTAGAAAGATAGTCAGAGACGCACTTCAGAAAAAGTTGTTTGAGCTACACAAGAAAAAATTCCCAACGTTTCCAGTACTGTTGTGTTATAGACCATTGGATACACGAAAGCAGAATATTGAAGTTGAAATTCCAGGCCAGACGGAGAAACAGATTCTAGTGTTAAATGATATTGTGCTAGTTGATATCAATACTGTAAAAGATGCATTTAAGCTGATAAGTAACCATGGACGCTTGGTTATGTAACAACAATACACTCGTCACAAGGATTGACCATCACGGATACAATTGTTTGGATAGTTGATAATCGCATTGAATGGTCAAATTTAGTCTATCTCGCAGTGTCCAGAGTACGACGAATAAATCAACTACGAAGGATTGTTTTCGATGATGATTTTAATGCAAACGATGATAACACTGATATTAGCATCATTAATAAAAAACTCTCTGGTTACAAACAGCAGGACAAAAAACCAACGAGAATTTGATATTGATGCTGAAGTAATTATCGCATTAAAAGAGCAACAGAATAATCACTGCGCCAGTTGCAATTGTATAATGCACTGGCAGTATTCGGATAAAGACCCTCGACAATTCACCGTAGACAGAAAAAATAACAATCTTGGTCATGTCAGAAACAATGTGATGTTGACCTGTCTTGAGTGTAATAGACGTAACGGAGCTAGTTAAGACCATGTGCCGGTAATTGAGTATCGTCCGGAATGACTTGTAAAACCACGCTGAGGTGCAGTTGAATCCAATCTGTAGATTGGAGGTCTACTAGTTGATCGCGTTATGGTTGAAATTTTATGCGTAGTAACACTCCATATAGGATCAGTAGCTCTTCTTTTACCACATTCAAGTTCTCCTGGTTCGTATAAATATCTCACAGTAACATCACCGAGAAGTGGCTGAGTGCTAACCCGCTATGGTTGTTCGGGAATATATTTTTTTTTATTGCAATATTTGGTTTCATATTAATAGTTCGAATAATCTCGTTATATAACGCTGCAACTACACTCTGTAACCTTTGGACCCATTCACGAGTTCGTTTTTCTTGGATGAATTCTTTTGCATATTGATATCCAAATAACCGTTCTGCAAGAGTTCGATTAAATCGTTCTACAATTGCCTGATCACGATGTAACGCAGTATGTCCCCGTCGTATTGTAACATTATGAGTTTCATTGTTGATAGAACAGCACCTTGAAACTCTTAGCCAGGATCAACTTGAAATAGATTTGGCCATCTTAGAGGACCTCGTCGATAAATCCTTTCAAATGCAGAAACGACTTCAGAAGCTGACTTTGTTTTCAATGGTTCTGCTTGTTTAAATCGACTCGCAATATCAACTACAGTTAGCGCGTATTTGTAACCATGGTCATGTGGTAAAAACAATAAATCAGCCTGATGAACTTCATTGGGTACGGTAACATCAAAATGAGAATAATTAATTTGTTTAGGCGGTGGTAGATAAATTTGCCATATAGCTTGTTTGGATAACCAATCTTTTGCAGTGGATTTTTTCACTTTTGCAGCGTTAGCGAGTTTACTAATTGCTGCTTTACCCCTCCAGTATCCTTTCGGAGAATAATAAATAGATTTCATACTATAAAAACACTGGTGTTTTTAATTACCAGCACCTAACACTAATATGCCTTTCATAGCTGATTTGACCAACCATGATGCCAATTTTTCTTTGAAGGATTTATCGGGAATAGCATTTAACGCATGAATTAATTTTACATCCGCGAGATGTCTTTGTTGCAAATTATTGCTTTTATATGCAACATCATGAGCATGACATGCCTTATCAATAGCATTTATCGGATACTCACCAGGCCGGGGCTGGTTTTGATCATCAAGTCTGATATCTAATCTCGTTCCGGGACCACAGTAGCTATATCCTGGAAGGTGTTTTTCTCCAGGGTATTTTGCCCATGGGCTTCCGGGGAGTTTTCCAAGTTTTGCGGCAATATCACCCCCGAGTTGCTTTTTTTTAAAAAATCGAAATCTTTTTGTACCACATGTTACACATTTACCAGTAAAGGCTAAGGCTAGTCTATTGTTTTTAGTTGTAATGGTTGTCTGATCGGTTGTATCAGTACGCTTTTTACATTTAACTTAATATAGATCCATAATTTATATATAGAGTTATGAATATAATTGACTTTTCAGCGACTAAAAAAAGAGAACCAGTAAAACACCACGCAGCGCTTCCGAATTCTATCCGTGCCATTATAATCGGACCATCTGGATCGGGTAAAACACAATTGCTGCTTAATTTGATAATGCGATTATGAAGTGGGATAAATTATATTTAGTTGCCCCATCCGTAGATGGTCAACGGTGCTATAAAGTGCTAAAAGATTATAATGAAAATGCATCAGAAATTGAAGGTGAAAGTGTAATCGACTTTAGTATTGATATTAATGATGCACCATCAATAGAAGATCTCGACGGAGACATAAACAATCTTGTAGTGTATGATGATGTGATGTTAGATAATCAAAAAAATCCAACTAGAATTTTTTCACGAGGTAGGCATAAAAACATTGACGTGATATATGTCACTCAACGATACACTCAAATTCTAAAAGTGATTCGCGATAACTGCAATATTCTTGCTGTATTCAACGGCGTTGATACACATACGCTACGAAATATTTGGCAGACATGGTGTTCCGATATGGACTTCAATGGATTTAAAAATTACTTTAGTCATGCTCAGTCAGTCCCATATGGATTTATAACAATAAATTTACAGGACCCTCGGTCACGATATCGTATTGGACTTGATCAAATATTTGGTTAAATAATTTGTATTAACCCTAAAATCCTTTCAGCGGGGGGGGGGAAGTTATGACAACAATAATAGCAATTATTGGCACCAATTTTGAGGGTGGTTATGAGAATGTATTTACGACAAAATCGCTAAGGCTCCATTTGTAAAATGGGGTCTTTATTTTTTTGGGGTTAAAATATGAGATTTCGTAGGAAGGCTCCATTTGGCATTCTGAAGCTTTAATCGATTTTGTCGCAAAAATTTGTAGGGTTCACCCCCACCCTGCTGCTATGCGATTTCTGAGCAGCTTTGGTTTGCTCTAGTCTACTTTTTGTGGGTGTATTTCGAGAGAAAACTTTAAAAATAAATACATACAAATACGCAATCTTTGGCACGCAACATCATGGCATTATACATACGTGATAACTTTTTTATATTAATTACATAGAAAGCCACGAAAATGGAAAACCTCTAAAACAAGTGATAATACAAATATGTTGATCATTCAATAATATTTCAAAAATGTTTATGAAAATCCAGAATGGCTGGCCTCTCTAGGTGAAGTATATGTGTACGAAAATAACTTTAATATATGTGTCAGCAATGTGTGCACTTTCCGACAGATATAGTTTTGATAATAAACTAAGGTAATTCGTATTTGCATTCTTAACAACTTTTTTTCAATGACATTTGATAACATGATAATAGAAATACATTGTCTACCATGTTATCAACCACCTGCTATAGGAGTATCATGTCGACCTCTCATGTTGGAGAACTACGTGTGAATCCTAATATGATCAAAGGTTTTCAGGTTGTTAATTCTTCGCACAATGTGTTTTAATTTTTATTTAGGAAATTATGTTTTGCTAATAATATATCTGCAAGGAAACAAAACTCACAGCAGAACATAATGGTAAGAAGCTGACATTACTGAAAGAAATATGCTACTACAATATGTTATACACTTTAGCAAGCCAACACGTTTGAACCTAAAACTAACTTTGCTTTTCCTTGAGAACATATGCTTCACTGTGTAAGTGAAATGCTCAATAGCTATTGTGTTCTTATTGAAGAGGGAGATCTCATAAAGTGAGTTGTGCGTACTTGAACCAAACATAGTGGCGTTTTGGTATATCTCGATATTACATTCATGTACTGTGATATAAATGCCTTTGTATTGTCGATGCAGAATTGAGAAATCAACACGTTACCTTGATCAAAGAGCTGCATGAATCGTTTGCTTATATGTCCTTTAGAATTCAATTTGAACTAATCAAAAGTAAACTAAACTGAGCAGCTATCAAAATAAAAAATGATGTTTGCCAGAGTAGACAATACTAAGTTCTCAAAATGCAGTTTCCCTTTACCTTCATTTCTACATCATCGACGACCAAGATTTTAATTATCCTCCCATGTCTTGCGGCATAGTTTTCCAAGTAGTTTGATCCCCAGTTCTGACAGAAAGAGCATTTTTGACCCTCAATATCCATAACATAAGCACCGTAAATACAAAACATGTCCAGCATAGGATCTGACAGATATCAATCAGAACTCAAGTTATTGTGTCTTTGGAATACCATATTACTTATTTTTTATTTCTGTCAGATAAAGTGTTGCATTTCATTTTAGGAGTAGTTGCTAAAGATATGTGAAAAATGACGCTTTTTCCTCTCGTCGGAACAAAAGCTCTAATTTGATTCGTGAACCAAAAGATCAATATAGGTTGACCTCATATCAGTGATGTTCAGGAGTACTTATTAGTGGGCAAATCTTGATTGTGATTGCAAGCAATATTGGCGTTTATGACGAAAGTACAATCTTACTCAATAGATATTCTAGGATAAATATTTTTTCAACATAAATACATAACATAAACTTGTAGTTAACATACCAAACTAGATTGTTCAAGTCTGCTCAGTCCACATATATATTTTGATGGGCAAGTGAGATCAGCACATGTTGCGCTAATTTCCCTGATAATAAATATGAATAACTAACGACTATAAAGTATATCGACCTGATTAAACTGAGTTGATTTGAAAATAAGTATATCCGAAAGCTATCGATAAAGTTTTATGCTCTGGTGACCATTTTATGTTTCTTTCTACTTACTTTGAGTAACCTGTCACAGAAGGTACTGCATTTCATGGTCTGAATAATATATATTGCTTTCGAAGATGTTATAGGAATGTACAGACATTAGTATAACTTTACTATTTAATTATGTTTAATACTTTATTTTAAATCAACAAAGATGCAAAGACGACTATGTTGGGGTCACAAGAACTAGTATCGATGCATACAATGTGCCTAGAGATAATACATATACATTATTTAAAAACAATACTATCTTTCCCATTGGTGAATGGCCTAAGAATTTACAGATATTACTTCCATCCAGTTCAACAACAGTACTATTCAACATGACCAACATAGCTCCAACATATACAAATTTAACACAAAGAATGGAATACATGACTCATTCAGTCTTTTTTTACCAAATAAATCAGCTAAATCAGAGATATATTTCAAGCAAAGTCAGACCTCATGGAACATAACTGATCCAATCATTGCAAACAGTTGCATCAGCATGTTAAATTGTATCATGTTGAAAATATGTCTGACGAAACAATGAAATGCACTTAGCAATGGAAAATATTCTCATATAAAACTTTATGTTTTACTAGAACTGGTCTTATAATGCTATTTAATTAACATTTGCCAATACAATACTGCTCAGGTACCAGCAATATAATAGCTTGAGATTATATTGCTTTTTTCCGGCACACATCTCTAGTCTGAGCCTACCAACCCGTTGGTTTGTACCCCTTGCCGATTTCAATAACGGAAACCTTTAATTTGATACAAAGTGCAAAGAACTTAGTCAATTCATTCATTGATTTATATTTTCTAACCAGACTGTGAGTAGAATGGCCTTATCACTATCATTGTCTGCGCGTTTCATGCTTAACTGAAGTTTTCATTATTATAGACGGACATACTTAAGACCAATTTCCTGTTACTGGACAAGTCCATTTTCAGCAATGCGGAGTATGCGCGACTAAAGATGTACATACATATGTCGTCTGCTTCCGATATTTACAGTGTCGAATCAAGCAAAGGACATGAATGAAAACAATTGCCTTTCACGTGAATTTAACAAGTGGTTTCATTAATATGTTCATGTGTGCAAAGGAATATAATTCCAAACTCAACGTGATGGTAATTTACGGAATTATCCGGCAGTTACCGAATATGATGAATTACGTCATTATGTTGTCGGATGGAAACTACCCCATTGTGTACGGAATATGGCGTCGTGTTTAGAAAGTCCGGTAAGCATGAAAGGTGCAAGGGGATACCAGTATTTGTGCTATTCTGGTCACAGTCAGGTTGGAAATTATAAATCAATGATTCAGTTGACTTAGTTCTGTGCACTTTTTTATCATGTTAAAAGCTTAAGTTATTGAAATCGGTAGAGGGTACAAACCAACGGGGACGCAGCATGGGACTATAGTACAGTTGACAGACGGTTCCTCAATATTGTGTTTCGTGTCTGTTGCAATGCACACCTAATTCAAATTCATTGGATCTTTTTATTATCTCTTTCAGTGGATTGGGATCCAATTTTGAATTTATCAAATATATTTATGTTGAATTTTTTACAACCTTTATTTGCAATTTCACCGAGAAATTAGTTAGAAATGATCTAATCTGATTCTAAAGTCCTCAATTTTCACTATATGTTGCCCTGGTAGTATGCGAAGTCTTAGAAGGATATTATAGCCTTTTCAGGAAGAGGTGATAATAAAGGAAGATCGAAAGAAATGTTGTTTTTTTAATAAACCACGCTCAGTCAAATATTGCATTAGTTTTGGAACGTAACGTTTCATATATTTATGAAAAGGATGAAACGGAAAAGTGTACTACAGATATCTAATCTCTATATGGTTGGAATTTCTTTCAAAGACCGTTGTTGTGACTTTTTGTTCAAAGGAGCGCATACCAATCTATTACTGGTGCCTTCTAAATCTCTTATGGGAATCAGCGTGGATTACCAAGCTTTCAACTCTAATAATGCCGCAAAGCAATCTCTCGGCGAGTAAACTTGAAAGAGTATGCATATGATAGTAGGTGTAGTGGTATATTTTTGCAAAACAAATAGTAATGATCCAAATGATGTGATGGATTAACAAAGAACTTAAAGAAATGTCAGCTTATTCAATGCTAAGGAAGTATTGGACTTATTCCCTAGCACGAATGGAGAGTTCCTGGCAGTCTGTGATCCTTTACCTTTATTGAAAGTTTTTATTTTTTGCCCTGTTGCTTTACATAATGCCATTCCAGCAACAGGTCTAACAGCACCAAGTGCAGCTGCTTTTGCAATAGCTGGGATTACTCAGGTTATTAATGTTGGTATAGCTGCAATAAGTGGAAATATGCCACCTGTCTTGACTGCGTCTTTGATGGCACCCGCATGAAGATTAAGTCGTCGCCGGTCTTTGATCGTTTGGCGTCATTGAAGTGCCTGAGTTGACGTTCTGACGACAATAGTTTATTCGGGCTACCTTTGCTATGTTTAGTGATATTTTTTCCACCGTTCTTCTTATATACACACTTTAATTTTTTTTTAAAATCAGACAGGGAGTCAGATTGATGATATGATAAAATAACAGGAACGATTTAATTAATTGCATGTTTTCTACCAGGCATCAATAAAACTTTCATATGTCTCCGAACCCCTTCAGGTAGCATTGTTTTATCTGAGAGTATAACAGCGATTCCTCTAAAATCAATAACACAGGCCAACAGTGCACCTCGAGAAAACAAATTATGCCAAGGACTGGCTGTCTAAACCAATATAGATGTTATTGGCGAGAAGTAGGTCTGATATAACGTCGATAATTCCCGCTGAGATATTTGCAACGCAGAATCTACATTCTGATCACTCCAGATGAATGTCCTCAAGCGATAATGGTCACATGCTACTTGATTATTTTCAAAATCAAGCAACTTCTTCAGATGGTTTTTGATGTCCACTTATCCTAAAAGAAACTTCACTAAACCTAAGTTGATCATATACCATATGATTTAGTATTTGAGAATTCTGTCGTTGGATATCTTGAAAAGCTGCAATTATATGTCGTGCTGCTGAAACTCCCTCTTGTAATGCGATCTGCTATGCAAATGTGCCGACAGCTGTACTGGTGATCGAGTCTGTAGTCATTGTCAAACATGACAACGTTGATTTCCAACCACTATCCATGAAAGAGAGTATACGCTGTTCTTTAGCGAGTGATAGTAACATTGTCATCATAGTGGTAATCATCAACGATTTCATCGATAAGAGACCGTTAAACATTTATATTTATGATACCACTTGTAAATCGTCCTTGACGTATAGTACCTGCTTCATGTATTATATCTGGGCAATTATTACCAGCTCTTCTTTCACCAATTAGAATATCTAGTCTATCAACATCGGCAAGGAATTTGATGGGCATGGATTATTAAGACTAGTCCCCTGGTCCCTGTACCAAAACCACTTCCAGAGGCATCGGGATCAGAACTTTTATCCTGCCATTCTTCTTCTTTCTCACATGTCGTTTTGCCTACTTTTTTCTTCCCTAATATTGAGGCTAATTTACAGTCTGCATTTGCTTTTTAAATTTTCCGCTTCATTTCTTCTTTTCGTTTCCTTCTGTTGCTTTGCTTGCTCAATATACTCTTTCACTGACTCATTACAAATACCGAACTGATTTTATTTTTATCTGATCTAATCTGTGGAATATCAGTAGCGATGCGAAATACATCCAAGCGCTATATTTCTAAAGTATAAGCATATTCTGGTTTTACGTACTTATCGTATTTACGATATCCTATCGCAGTCTTAAAAATTTGGTATGTTTACCTCCTTGCTGCTGCTACACCCCTTTGTTCATTTTCCCATTGACCTTTACAGTCATAATCCCTTGTCGCTAATGATGCCCTCCCATGTTAAAATTACCCATGTTACATACCCCTTGATGCCAATGTGCGTATCCCTTTCTTAAGTGCTCCATATACTACTGTCATCGTTAAAATAGTCTAAATAGAATGTTCACTGAAACGATTAAATATTTTACACTAAACGATAATAATATCACATACAAGCATTTGAAGTTAGAAATTTAATTTTTTAAAACCTTATTAGCCACAAATCGCGTAATCATTATCTAGTCCACGAGTATAAGTTTATGTCCATCTGAATACATAATCTACGCCTTGATCCTTTATTGTTTTCTTGGGATGAATTCATTTAAAACATACATGAATTCGAACACCTTGGAACCTATTCGCATTACTTGGAACTATTGGAATCAATACAATATTTTAAGTTATAGAAATCATTCGTTATACTGGAGTCCCAGTTGGTAGTTGTGAAGCGTCTTCTGTGGCTATGTAGCCCCAACTGGGAGTGGTAATCCTTGCTGCAGTTGCTGTCCTTGACGGTTGAGTCAGGACTGGGTTGGAACTGCATCCTCTTCCTTTGAAATCTTTTCTCAGCGAGCTGTCGTAACGTTTCCTTGCTGGCTTTGAGCCAGCTGGACTTGTCTAGGGCAAGCTCTTACCAGGTATTGACGTTGATCCCATGACCTTTCATGTCGTGCTTGCAGACGTACTTGAAGCGGAGATGTGTTCGTCTGATTGATCTTCCGCCAGATGAAAGCTTAGAGTAGCGAAGGTGTTTTGGGATCCGTCCGTCATTTATTCAACGTACATGGAACATCCATTAGATGCCACTTTGGCGGAGGAATGTGACCATGCTGGGAATTTTGGCATATTCAAGCATTTCGTTGTTTGTTATACGATCGCTCCAGGTGATCTCGAGTATACGTCATATACTACGCATGTGAAAGGCGCCCAGTGTTTTCTCCTGAGAGGCGTACAGGGTCCAAGTTTCATTGGTGTACAGCACGCAGAAACGGTACACGGAGATCTCAGTGTTCAGTGTCAGAATGCCGTTGTTCTACACTTTCTGCGACAATCTAGAGAGAGTTGTTGACGCTTTTCACATCCGCTTGTTGAGCTCAACGTCGAGTGAGAGGTTGTTGATGATGGTAGAGCCAAGCTAAGTGAACTCAGTGACTGTTTCTTGTTTGTAGTTGTTGATGGTGATGCTGGGATGATCCGCGTTTTGAGCCATCACGGTGGTTTTCTTTAGGCTGATGGTTAACCCGAATTCTTCGCATGATTTAGCAAAGGGGTCCATTAGTTGTTGTAGTTCAGCTTCTGTGTGAGTTACTAGAGCAGCATGATCTGCAAAGTGCATGTTCCTAATGGTTCCTTACCTTACTTTGCTGATTGCCTTCACTTGTGCCAGGTTGAAAAATCTGCCTTCTGAACACGTGTGTTGGTAGATCCCTTTTGTGGACGTCCCGAAGGAGTACTTAAGCAGGACAGCGAAAAAGATGCCGAAGAGTCTGGGACAAGGACACAGCCTTGTTTCACTCCGATGTGGATGTGAAGCCATCATAATGCACTGTGACTTATATTTGCAGCATATTTATATTATTATTATCATCATTATTTTCATCATTATTATCATCATCAGAAGTTGCTGAAATGTGTACCGTAGAGAAAACTATCAATGGTAAGAAATGGTCTATAAAGCAATCAATGTACACGACTTTATTCCAGCATCAAATGTGGTTATTTGGTGTCATAGCTAGTTTTATATTAAAAGAAACATCACAATTTTATTTAGTTTTCTAAACGTTGCAGATAGATTAAATATTACTTGTTGTATAGTAATTAGCCATGAGAGATGGGTATATTTAAATTCAATGCTATTTTTATAGCTGCACGCCTTGTTTATTATGGCATTATCCTATGCTCGCACTCGATCACATTGGGAGATGTAGTTAGCTAATGAAGAAGAGAGAAGCAAAATGTAACTAATTTTGATAAACAGCCAATTGTTAGAGTACTAGCAATAAATCACTAATAGCAGGTTCACATTAATATCCTAGCATATAACTTTACTATCATTATGTTAAAGTCACACGTTTTGCAGCAGGAAGGGTGAACCCTACAACTTTTTGCTCGACCCCTTAAGCAAAATTATGGGTTCCTACAAGGGCTGAAAAAACAAGTTCAATAACTTTAACTATCGCCTTTAGCTTGTCTATATTACCGGAAATAAATTATTGTAGCTCAGTTTTGTTGAACCGTTATTGACTATTTTTTAAAAATTGTATGCGATTTCATTTAATTGTCTGGTCACCCAATTATTTTTGTTCAAGCTCTCTGCTGCTGTGAATTAACCTAATATGTCATCCAGACTTAATACGGTATATTGATCTTAGGTCATGTATATTTATTGTTATAATTCCGAATGGAACAGCTTGTGCTTTTGAAAATAAATTTTTAAATTTATTTATGTCAATATATCCTGAACACAAAGTATAATAAATATTATGTAAGGTATAATTATCTATGCCATTAAAGACAACCGAAATATTACAGTTGTCTCTGATCACCTTAGGTATATGTGTGTATCTCTGAGTAACATAAATCACGTCCATGTTTTTATGTCTACATCGAGAAAATATTCTAACTGGATTAGATTGTTTTTCAAGCATCACATCATTGTATGATACAATGCTATTAATGGATACATCTAAGTCTACAGATAGGAATTGATCAATATCGGTGATAAAATCAACAATATCGTTGCTATATTGATTCAATAATTTTGCATATTCGTTCAAATCTTTAAGTACTTCGTAGCATATTTGATCATATACAGATGGTGCCACTAAATATAATTTATTACACTTCATCCACCTCACTATCAGATTAAGCAATACTTACCAGATCCAGATGAACCTATTATAATTATTTTAATGGAATTCGAGAGCGCTTGGTGTACTTTACTGGTTCTTGTTTTCCTGTCGCTGAAAAGTCAATTATATCATATAATAAATAATATGAGTTTATATTGTGTTCGATGCAGATTACCCACCCCCACCGTTGAATTGACAACGATAACAAAAAAACAACATAGAAGACGTGCAATTACGGGTAAATGTGCAAAATGTGGTACAAAAAAATATAAGTTTATTTCTGCATCGCAAATCACGCGTGGTGGTGATATAGCTGCACCATTAGAGAAAATACTATGAGCTCCATGGGATGAATATCCCGGTGAGAAATACCTTACTTGATATAATTACTGTGCTTCTGGATCTGATTTGATGATCAAGATCAACCAAGACCAGGCGAGTATCCAATAAATAAGATTGATCAAAGCATGTCATGTTCATGACGTTGCTTATTAAAGTAAATAATTGCAGCAGCGGCATCTTGCTGAAGTAAAATTGATTCACGCGTTAAATGCTATACATAATAAATGTCTCAGAGAAAAATTCGCTACTTTTCTAGTAAAATTTGTAATGAAAGTTAAAGTTATGCTCGGGTCTGGTAATTAATTGTATAACTATTATAATGTAATCAATTTATTATTCCCCTAGAGGATATTGGAGAGGTAAAGCAGCAATCAGTAAACTTGCAGAAGCAGCAAAAGTTTCACGTAACGTTGCTGCATCATGGTTAGCACGACAGGCAATATAGCAAACCTATCTACCACCACCTAAACAATTCAATACGCACATTTTCATGTCAGCATCGCCAATGAAATTCAGTAGATATTTTATTTTTACCACATGATATTGTTAAAAGAAGTGGACGAAAGTCACCAACGAACAAATACGCATTGACTATTGTTGACGTTGCAAGTAGATATAAAGAAGTGGAACCAATATAAAAAAGGCAGCAAAGAATTTCGAGGTGCAGTATTATCTTTGATGAAAAATCCATAACCTTAAAATTAGACAAGGACAAACTGAACTTCATCGTGAAGAAAAGCATATGCTGAACGATTTAATCGAACACTTTCTGAGCAGTTACTTTGATATCAATACGCAGAGGATATATCTACTGACTTAAAGTCGTGTGAGCGATGTCGTGAATTGATTGCAATGGTTACCAAATGTGATATATACATTAACTAATGAAATTACTCGTCCAAATTCCATGAAACCTGCTAATGCAAAAACAAAAATAGATACCCCGTAGCGATAAGATACAACGCCGTGAACACCAGTATTAGGTAACGTAACTAAGATATTTATACGAACCAGGGGAGCTTGAGGGTGTGAACAAAAGAGCTACTGGTCCTATCTGGAGTGTGACAACACATACAATTTCTTGCGTGGCTAAATCCATTGGAAGATCTGCAATCTACAGACTACTTTCTACAGCCCCGCAGCGTGGATTTGTGTGTGAACAATTACAAGTAATTCCTGCAGATATACGGTAACCACCAAGTTCACTTTTGTAAACTTACACCTATGTTTCGATTACATTCAGGACAGGTCAGCATCACCTTTTCACGTGTGTGACCAAGATCACTATTAATTCTGTGTACAGTAAATTGCCTTGGACTATTATTCGAATATTGCCATAAAATTATTGTGTTACAGCTTGCACAATGATTATTACGTAGTTGCTTTAATCTTATAATAAATTTAGTATCAATATCAAAGTCACGCTTATTTTGTTCTTGTCTCTTGATTTATATATCATAAGCTAAATCTCCTTTATAGATGCACACCTTCTTCTTGTTTTAACTCCATTACACTGGCTATTCTTATTGTTTATCTTTGCTATTTATATGTATGTCATTCCCCAAATTTCACCCATGCCTGATTGCCTAAAAGCTAAATTCTAATATATTTTGCTAAGATTGGCTTTATGAATCAATTATATGCACTACACAGGAAGGGAAATATTTAACCAGTGTTACAATATTCTGTGACATAAGCAAATTCAAGGCAGTACTTTCTCCTGTTCACAGCTGTACTGATGTATTTTAAATAAAAATTGTATAGAACACATATAAATTAGAAATGGACGCATCAGTTCTGCTCTTTAAATTTCTAATATTTTAACGTCCATTTAGTTTTCCTTTTGTCGACAGATATCATTAATATTCCAAATCATAACAATGGCGAACGTGTTTCCAATGAAAAATGCTGAAATTACATTTAGGAATTGTAACGCTAAGACATGGAGATTCTCCTGTTGAGAAATAATTTTTTTACGATGAATTGTCTTGGATTATTGTTCGAATATTGCCATAACATTTTGTGTTACAGGTTGCACAATAATTATTCTGTTGTCGCTTTAGTGTTATAATAGATTCAGTATCAATATTAAAGTCACGCTTAATTTGTTTTCTTTACATTGTTTATAGCCCGCTAAATTTTTCTTTATCACAATAGCTTCATTAGTAATTTCCCCTATTATCACGTAATCTATAATAACCCTATGTAGTTGAGTTATTCTTCTGACACGACATACTGACAGATAGACTAAGTTTGACTAATCGATACGATCATCTACAATCCAAATATTTGTATCAGAAAAAGTTAATCCCTATGACGAATGAATCGTTATAGCATATCCGAACACGCCCGGTGAATTTTGCATGTTCAATGTACTCTCAACATCATCAATGGCATCGAAACAATAACATTCAGTACAATCTTTTGTACCCGTTTTTTTTTAATGTCTCATCCTGGAATTTCAACTTCAATATTCTGTCGTCGATTATCTGATGGGTGATAACACGAAGATACAACTAACATTGGAAATTTTCTTTATATAACGTATATAATTTTTTATTGCAATTGATCACGAACTATCTTTCTACTTGCGACAATCAAATCAGTGGGTCTCTATAGAATCAAAAAAAATTTCAGAGTTCTCTCTGGATTTACTTTACGTATTATGTCACATTTATCTGTTTGTAATCTGATTATTCTTTTAATCTTTTTCAGTGGTTCATCAATAGCTCTATGGTCATCATTTATTTCTTCATAATAATCTACATTATTCTTTAGCCATTCATGTGGAGACTTTCCATCAAATGGTGGTGTTTGACCATGATTGCCACATATAATCACAGCAGTATTCTTTGTGAGTAACCATTCAAGAAATAGTTTTAGTATTTCTAACGACACCGTAATAACTCATTCCATATAATATACTTAGGTATATAGTTTTCACCTATTCTCTGAGTAGTAAACGTGTGACCTCACCATCTAAAGAAACTATGATATGTGCACGATTTTACGCTTCATTTTTATTTCTCTAGCAATTTTTATTTGTAGGTGTCAAAACAATTATATCTGAATTATTATTCATAAATCAGTTAATCGCACTAGTTGTTTTACCTAAATCACCACACCCATTAGGATAAACATTATTTTGTCTAATCACAGTATCGTACACAGATGGTGCAGATGACTTTGATATTTGATTATTATTTCTGTAATATATTTCCTTAATTTCGAATTGGACAGATTCAGAATAACTAAGTATATTCTCTTGTTTTATCCTCCACGTCCTCCACTCACCATTACTGAGTAGCGGTTTTAATAAATCCTTATATTTCTATATTTATAAAAATCAATCCGTAGCGACTCCAACAGAGTGACAAGGAAATCTATTTAACATTGATTATAAATTTATCGAAACATAAGCCAACATGGAATATCTTAAATAAGTAAATTGTGTTAAGTCGCCATTAAGGTAGCACACAATGGTAAATAGTTTTGTTACATCTGATAAATAAGCATTACATCGGCTTATAAATGTGTTTTTTCGTTGTATCAGCGATTATAAATCTAGTTCAGCATCGCCCTTAATCAATCCTGTACAATGTCGTTTATAATCGTATGAACCGTCTTAAGTAAACTTACCGAATATATTTCTGCCAAGATCTTTTGAAAGCTTTTCATCATGCTCGTTCCTGCATTTACTTATTTTAATGATATGAACTTCGTCAAGATCAGAGAATTCTTTCCTGGCATCATTAATACTAAATCTATCCGGTTCTGGTAACCAAACTTGCTTCTGTGAACTATACGATATAATTGCTTTAGTTACCCTCAACGATATTAAAAATCCAGCAAAAAGCATATACCGCAATAGTACTTAAGGAACCCAAAATTTTATTTCTCTGAAAAAAAAACTTCCAAACCAAACATCAGTAATCGCATGGAGACCTTCTATAAACTCGAACGATTCTACGCAAGCAAATCCTGTTAGTTCAAAATCGGGTAAGTGTCTGTGTAGTGCAATCCTGGTCATTTCATGTTTGAATTTATTAAAGTATTTAGAACATTCTCCATATCCAAGAAAACTCACAGGATAACATACAGCCATATTAATTGATATAACTTCCCTATAATCGTATTTGGCATAATCCAACGTGTCCATATTCTATGCAACTTTTGTTACATCATCAAGGAACTCTGAACGTGTCTTTTTCCAAACTTTTTCTCCTGAGCAAAATGGGCAGCAACCGATGGTAGAGTAAAACTGTTATTCGGTAATTGCCTAACTATTACTTTATCAGAGGTATATTTCAGTGCAAGATGTTCCATTTCTACATGAAGAGATTTTGTACAGTAAATATCACCGTTAGACCGTACAAACTGATAGTAACCGTATTCTAAACTTAGAAATAACCAAAGAGACACATGATATATTTTACTTATATTTGTGATAAAATCAAAATATATGACCATCATAAAACTTAACTATACATGTGCAATATGATCAACGATTGTTAAACAGTTTCCATTTATATATATATATATATATATATATATATATATATATATATATATATATATATATATATATATATATATATATATAATGATTGAAACCAGGAACAAGTGCATTTGGCTTAAACTTGCTCATATCTCTGATTGTGATAAACCATGTGCAAACGAATACTGCGGAAATCACATACAGAGGATTAAAAATGGAAGTAGAGGACCAAAACCACGTGTTCAGTGTGGCATTGGGGTCAGACTAAAAACAAAGTTATGTCTAAAATACGAAGGTACAAAATATAGAGAATTGAAACGATACTATGACCAAAAAATACTTTATCAAGAAAATCTCATATAAAATAGAAAAAGATTACCTGGAAAGATTTCAAAATAACGATTGAAGCAAATAATATTATCACATCAATGCAGCAAGAATAATTTGTAGCACATCCAATATATACAAATAACGAAGCGTCTTGAAATAAAATAATTATTAACTGTCAATCAAAAAGTACCAGTTGGTAGTCTTAAAAAAATTGATTTTTTTAGATTAAATATAAATCTTAACAAAGATTATCTATCACATACCATTATATTTAAATCTTATATTGAACTGATTGAAAACGGATTTGTAGTTGACCACGTTGACAAAAATCCAGAGAAAAATGAATTACCTAATTTGAAAATTAACACAAAGAGTAAGAATTCTTAGCGTGGAAATATCAGAGCGTGTAAAACATAAATACAAAGACCCAATAAATCTACAAATAAGGGAAAAGGCTTAGAAATAATTTTCCCATCAATAAACTCCGCAGCTAGATATTTTGGCATAAATCCATGATAGGTACAATTTGAAGCAAACAAAACATGCAAATTCGCATATTCAATAAAATAACCAGCATATAATACTCGAAAATGTTAAGTAGTTCATCAACATATGCTGCTTTATGCAAGTTTTCTGCTTAGCCATTACAACAGTTACACCAACTTTCTCTCTGTTCTCAATTTCAGAAAGAATCAGATAATATAAGCTTTCCCAAATGCATTACACGATTTTCTATAATTTATTCTTTCGTACTTGAGAGACAACGCAGTCCTTATCTTTTTGAATGAGTGCGCAAAAAATCCAAAGAGCTTCACTTGTGTGTCGTTCAAAATTGCTAAAGATTCTAACATTGATATATATATATATATATATATATATATATATATATATATATATATATATATATATATATATATATATATATATATATATAGTATTTTATTTTATAACTCCAAATCATTAATTCCTTTGTGTTGTTGTTATCCAATTAGTCATAACAGAGAAATCTCACTCGGTTTCAATTCTGTTATTTCTCTCTCTGTACATATATATATATATATATATATATATATATATATATATATATATATATATATATATATATATATATATATATATATAAATATATACAGACAGGCCATAGTACACAATTAATTTCACTATATTGTCTCTACATTTGTGTCTCAGTACTGAACTTTCCACTGTGTGACAATCAATACAAATCATATGTTAATCTAAAATACCTTCAAAGATGACTTTACGGTTTAGTTCTTGTCAAGGGTTGACCTGCATTCTTTTGAGAAGGCTGAATTGTAAACAAAACACCAGGCAACGGAACACAGATTTCACTTCCGGATCATCACCATGACCTTACTACTCAATGTGCACTGTCGCCGAAATACACACAGACAACCACACCATAAGCTCATATTTTAAAGACTAAACAATTGCCTTTAAGTCCTTACCAAGAATGCCAATATCTGACTCTAGTTTTACCACCAAACGTTGACAGGAAAAGTGATCTAAAATAGACTGGGACTACATTTGTGGGTACTGAACCGGATTTTATTAATTGTGTACTGATTCCATATATATATATATATATATATATATATATATATATATTTGTATATATATATATATATATATATATATATATATATATATATATATCTTTGTATATATATATATATATATATATATATATATATATATATATATATATATATATATATATATATATATATACAAATATATATATATACATATATACTCTGGATTGCCTGATCAGAGTTATCGCGCTTCATTATATATTGTATTACTCTGGAACAAAAAAAAACTTTTCTGTGCGCTTTTAAGAGAAAATATGTATGTATTTACAGTAAATTTGCAAATAGAGACTGTAATTGATAAAAATGAATATTTTATTTTGTCGGTGAATATAAAAGTACTTGTATTACCCAAATTTTGTTTGTATTTCAGCCACATTTCGGATTTCGTTTGAGTCAATATTTTCTCGGAAAATATAAAGGTATTCAAGTGTACTGCAATAATTTTTCTTCGTTTTTTTACAATATTTATTTTAAGAGCGTATGTACAATTTAACATGGAACGTCTCTCCACTTAAGTCCACAAATTTGCTCCTTTTGATTTGTGAGTTTAATAAAATTCATTCTTGTTAAGTATACCTGATTTACTGGCTCGGACCCAATAAGCCATCCTGGTGGCACTTGAATTCTTGATGAATATAATATATATCCTTGGTCGACCTGGTTAGATTTTGAAAGATCAACGAGGTAGCTACTATCAATCATATCACAAACTAGATTCAGTGATCTTGTCGAGGTAATATTAACAATATTAGGAGAAATATTACGTCCTGTGCCATGTAAATCGCTATATTACTTAAATATGATTGATGGTGGGGCTAAGTTTCTCCATGAGTCACATATTCTTTTTAAATGTTTATCAGTAAGATCACGAACTGATTTCTGTCACTCGTACGAGTAAAAACCGGGAATGATGAATGATGATAGTTGTTCTCGCGTGCTCTGCAATATTTCAGAAATATTGTTGCGAAAAAGCTATTGTTTGGAACACGCTGAATTGGATCGTCTTCATTAACTATGTAATAATCTGTGAAAAATACTCGAGGTGGTGGGAGTAATTATCATTTTTCTCTATTAATAAACATCATTTATGTAGTCTAGTTTTGAAGCAACTTGATTCAAATGTTGTATTGACACAAGTATTTTATCTTTTACATCATCGTTGTAAGAAACATTAATACTTAAAAATAAATTTTATAAATTATTAAATACTCACTCATATTCAGATTTAATTGTGTTATCATATTAATTTATTTCATCAAAATCTAGTTTTACTCTCGTAACTTTCTTGGGAGCAATTTACTTTATGAAGTATTTGTCTGTTCTAACTATATAATATTCAATTATTCCATTACCATCAAAATGATGTTGCCATGGATAAGCCTCTTTTGCTTCTCCATATTATGGGTTGTTTATAAATATTTTCTTATCAGTTATATAAAGTCGTATCTTTGTGGTTTTGGTGATGCTTGATAATCTGGTGCAAATTCAGGCCATCCTAACACTGATCTCATTGAACGTTGGTAAATATCTACAGAGTACTCTGGGGAATTAATTTCAATCACCACTAATAATGTTGGTTCGTATACAAGAATTGCTATTTTGGAATCTTTTTCCGTGATTAATTCTTCATTAATATGTTCTATATGACTACTTCCCATTGGAATACTAACTACTTGCCAATCAGGAATTCCCTCAAATCTATTCTTATTTTCGAATACTAACGATTTATTTGGTTTTTGTCCACGAAATGCTTTTGATCTAATATTAGGCGAGCTATAATAATCTCGAAGCTGCGTTAACGCCATTTCTTTTGCCGGAATTGCGGTTGGAAAGTTCACGCTAAACTGAGGATTGTAGTAGTTTTGTAGCAGTGACGATCTGCTGTAATAGCTCTCTTCACGTTCTCAAATATTCAGACAATTTTCTTATTGTTATTATTTAATTCTCCATTTTGGCTATCGTCATTCATTATACTATGACGTTAATTAATTAATTGGTGATTTTGATCACAAATTTCAGACAACACCAGTAATTAGCTGAATACATATATTTATCATATGATTCTAGCGTAAATGTTTTCTCAGAATATGTACCTAACACTACAGATGCAGTTCGAGAAAAATTACCAGTTGATGGAGATCTAGATTTATATGCATAGGTTGCATATTACTTGTCTTTAATCGTCATTTTTTATCCTGCAAAAACAACGATTTCATTCTGATCCACACTACTTGTATATAATAAATCATCAATCACATGTCTAAGTTGATTAAGAGTTGCATATTTAGATGAAAAAACCTGCTGCTGAGCTTTGCCACGAGTAGATCTTCCGTAAATATCTACCATTATATTTATCAATCTCTGTTTAAATGTGACAATGTGGTATATTCAAACACGACTTTATGAGGTGGTTTTGTTGATTTTGTTATAGCATCAAGAACATTAAGTACTTCACGACCACATATTGGTGGATCAGTCGATGTTTGTGTTGGTAACGTTGAATACCATATTGGAGCAGAATTTTTGCTAACATAATGAAGAAATTATTTTAGTGGATCTAATCCATATGAATCGAAATAAATAGTTCCACGGTGATCAATTGCATATCCAACCCAATGGGTACCTTGTCAAGAGTTTTATCGAGATTGATAATACCAGTTTCAATATTGTTCGGTTGTTTTGGTGATTGATAGCGCATGAAAACACCTCTAATTGTTTTTATTTTTGGTTTTCAGCAACATTGAGTAAATTTAAATTGGACATAGATGATATAAGTCAGCTATCCCAGGAAGTCTTAGACCATTTCCGTACCAAGAATACGGGGTCACTGGCAGTCTGAGACCTTTTCCAGTTTTTGGGATGTTCCTTTCATTGCCTGTCCGGTATATGTCTCTAATGCCATTTAGCAGCAGTTTCAGCAGCACCTAATGAAGCCGCTTTTGCAACAGATGTGGCTTCAGAGGCTATTAAAGAAGAAATAACTGCGAAAAGTGAATATATATCCGTTTTAGCGATGTTTTTGATGGCTCCCGAAAAAAGATTAATTTTGACACCTTTGTTTAATTTGTTTGCTTCATTTAAATTTTGTAAGTGACGCTCGGTCAATGATAATTTATTTGAACCGCTTATATGTTCTCGCTTTAGCGATATTTTTATTCCACAGTTATGTTTATGCTGATTATAGCCTTTTAACCCGACTAGCTGTCAGGGTAACACTAACTTGATTGAATGATATTATAATTATAATAGATGATCTGATTATGTGTTAAATATTTTCTACTAGAGCATCAACGACTCTCATTGCCTGGTTAAATCTAAATGATCAAGCGAAACGTAATAAATCGGATATACGGTTGTAAAATCTAACTCTGATATATATATATATATATATATATATATATATATATATATATATATATATATATATATATATATATATATATATATATATATATATATATATATATAAGCCAGTATCAATGTTTTGATCACGATCCAAAAATGAGATACGACGATGATATACACGTGCTACATGATTTTGGTCGAGATTCAGTAGTATATCCTCGGATGGATCTTGATGTCCATTTATCCTAAATGAAACTTCAGAAACACCCAAGATTGTCAAATATTATAGGACTACGATTTTGACCATCCACTCGTGCAGCATCTTGTAATGCAATACATATGTGTCTTGGTGCAGAAATACCTTGTTGAGAAGCTACTTGACACATAACTAAACCATTAATATTACTTTTCATAACATCTGTGGTCGTTGTCAACCATGACAATATTGATTTACCACTTTGACTCATAAAAGATATCAACCGTCCTTCCTGAGATATTGAGGGAATCATTATTAGCATCCACAATCAAAGTTTTGTTAGTACTACTTTACAATCATCACCACCAACAGATCTCCATTTTGCATAATTATCTGTGCCTTTTCGGAATAGTACAACTGCATGTTTAGCTCCACAAATAACCTTTCTGATCTTTCTACAGATTCCAAAGATATGTGTCAGTGGAATTGCACATGAAAACATTCTTCTATTACCATTTATCATTGCTCGGCGTGATCTAAATGCTAAGTTGAAATCTGCATCTATATTAATAATCATACTTTGTACATCCGCATCGGCATTTCTCGCAGAATTTCTTGGTCGTACTATTTCATATTGTTTGTATTCTTGAGAATTAGATGTATCTTTTACAAACATCATTGATGGGCCTGTTGATCTTGAATAATCATCGATGTATCTTGCAAGACTAAGTATTGTTGTAGCAACGTCAACGTCTTTCTGGCTTGAGTCAATATTCTTTCCATCAATCATCTACGTAGCGCTATCAAACAATGCCATAATACCATTATTAAAAAAACCAACACTAATATACGCGGCGTATTCGGTATCATCTGTTTTTAAAATTTCACCTTCGACTTCAATAAAAGCCTCAGCGGGTATGAAATATATGCATGTGTCCTGAACCTTAAGTTTAATTCATCCACGTTGATCTGGATTTCGTGCATCATAAGAAAAATATTGATAATTACGCACAGGCTCATCCTTGAGTATTGGTGCATCTATGTCAAACGCTGGACAAGATATTCGTTTAAACATCTTTATTATATTTGCAATCGCCTAACACGAAAACCACTTCAAAAAGTGATATTACTTACAGCTATCAGTCTTGCAGTTTTATGTTTTTTATTATTCTCATAATGTTACATCAGCCAACTCTTCGAGTTTTTCTTTAACAGCTTGGTTTATTATTGTACTCATATTTGCAGTGCTAGGTAATTTTACAGGTTGAGGTTTACGTTGTATTAATCGTGCTTGTCTATCTTTGATTGCTGGTAATACTTTACTAGCAACATTGCAAACATCACTAATACCCTTTTCAAGAACAACATCAATACTTTCATTCTTAGTTGCTCTGATTTTGGCTGAAAAGATTTATGTACCATTTGGCAAGCGACCTTTTCTTGTGTATTTACACTAACACAAAGACTGTAGCAGCCTTCCTATCATATTTTGAACCATCAGTATATATTATTGTATAAGTTCATGATAAGAGTTTTGATAGATGGAAAGGTTAGTCATCAAATTATTTTCATCGTCTAACATGAAAAGTTCAATTGCTTGTTGAGGTAGCCAGTTATTTCGGAGACGGTCATATTCAGAATATTTGAAAGATCAATTTTGGTACTTTCAGCACATGGTAATGCCAAAGGATGCTGCGACGTTTGGTTTATTGCCATATAGGGTTGGATGTTTAGGTTCGAAAACTCCCGAAAATGCAGCGTTAACAGGGTTTGATGTTAATATGAGAGCATACTGTGTTAAAAGCATTTTTTTTACGTTGTGATAAAGGTAGCAATTTCAGGATGTCTTAAATGTTTCCAGAGCAAGTAGTAATCGCTGATGATGAATCGGATCTAGTATCTTCAAATAGGGCTTCCTCGATAAAAACTAGACAATAAAACCAGTATAATATCGAGCGAATACATGCTCTGTTTCAATTGAGTATGACTTTCCTATCAACACATAGTCGGTGTTCGCTATTATTTTAAGTATATCTAGAGACTTAAATAGTTTCGCTTTCATTTGCTTCAGGTTTGGAAAAAAGTTTTGTGTTAAAGATAAAGCATTTATTTACGTTGTGAATAAGGTAGCAATTTCAGGATGTCTTAAATGTTTCCAGAGCAAGTAGTAATCGCTGATGATGAATCGAATCTAGCATCTTCAAATATGGCTTCCTCGATAAAAACTAGACAATAAAACCAGTATAATATCGAGCGAATACATGCTCTGTTTCAATTGAGTATGACTTTCCTATCAACACATAGTCGGTGTTCGCTATTATTTTAAGTATACCTAGAGACTTAAATAGTTTCGCTTTCATTTGCTTCAGGTGTGGAAAAAAGTTTTGTTTTAAAGAAAAATACCTAAAAATTTCCTATCAACACATAGTCGGTGTTCGCTATTATTTTAAGCATATCTAGAGACTTAAATAATTTCGCTTTCATTTGCTTCAGGTATGAAATAAAAGTTTTGTGTTGAAGATAAATACCTCAGAATTTGCTTCCTCACGAACTGGAATAGGCGTTCCGTCCAGCGTTAGTTGACGTCCAACATGATATCTGACATAAATATATACATACAGTGTTTGATTTTGAGAATGTGAAACCGTTATTATTGGCCCATTTATGATCTTGTTTATATTTTGTCTTAATTGTCTTTCAGTTGCATGGATGTGCTTGGATAGGTAGCATATTAAACATACAGGGACTAATCCACACCTGGAGTCAGAAACTTGGTGAAGCTATTAATGCCCAATATGTTTCACTGATACAATACTGCGCATCTCTTGATCGTGCATATCAGAGACGTTGAAGCCCACTCTTACCTTGAATACCCTGAGATGAATTTCTATATGAACGAGGTCAGTCGGCCTTTTAGACCCAGATCTTGCACGTAATTGATTATTTAGTACATGCACATTGTGTCATAAGCATTTTCCAGATCAAGAAAAACCGTACTAACTGTTCATTCTTGAAGAAAGCGTCCTGAACAAATGTTTTCAATCTAACCAGATGATCATTGGTAATACGATCATAATCAAAGCTACTTAGGAAAGGATATTAAATTGTTGGTTTCCAAATACCATACAAGCCGAGAATTGATCGATCGTTCCAGTGTTTTGCAATCACAGCTAGGGAATGATATAGGTCAATAGTTGGTGGGATCTGCGCTATCTTTGTTTGGTTTGGAATAGGTATTACTGTTGCTTCTTTCCCATTTTTTACATTACGAGTAATCCATACATCAATGAAGATTTCCAGAAGAACTGTTAAGGATGGTTCTGGATGGTGTTTTAAAAAAGGCAATGTTTATCGTCTGACCCAGCTGATGTATCATGGGCTTTATTCGAAGATTCCTTCACCTCCAATAATGAAAACGGTTGGTTATAACTGTGGATTTTTATTCTTTTGAGCTGTAAATCTTCGCAAAGCTTCTGAAAAATTAGTCGATGAGGAATTGTTGGAGAAACAGTAAGCAAGTGCATTAAATATATCATGATTGGTATTAAAATTGTTTTCAGTTTGCTTCAGATGTTGGAAGTAATTGTATTTTCCCTTCCCATTTATTTTGCGGATCGTGTCTCAAACTTTATTCATTGAGGAACGAGAGCTTGAAGTTAAAACATATTTTTCCATAATGCGTGTTTACATTCTTTAATGATGCGGCGAGCTTTGGCTCGCATAATACGGTATTGAGTTACACTTTCGAACGTTATACGTTTATTAATTTTGTAAGTACTTCTCTGCGTTGTCTATAACATTCTTTATATTCTTTATTGAACCTGGGTTTTGGGGTTCTTTTAAAATTGGTCGTGGACTTTGGATTAGATTCTTCTGCAATATCAATTAAGACGAATGTAAATTGTCGAATATAATCATTTGATCTTTAAGGACGGTACTCCTGTTTCATCATGCTGTAGAACGTGTTTCAAATTTGACCGAGTCAGCTTGCTGTGGAATCTTGTCATCAATTATAACGTCGTTATTCTTAAGATAGATTGGAAAGTGATCATTGCTGTGAAGGTCATCTGCATCCTTACAATTATAATCCAAACAAATTGCAGGAGAACAATTTGTCAAGTGGATAAATGTGTATGTACCAGTCCCGTGTTGCAAGTACATCGGAGACTTGGTTTTATTTTGACACAAATCATGTCAAGTAATAAAATCTTCAATACTGTGTTGCATTCGCACCGAGTCACTGCTATGGTCTATAGTTGATAGGATATGTACTATGTTTACCTGGTTTGTAAATTGGTACTATATTTGCCTATTTCTAAATTGTTATTACATTACCAGGAATCCACAAATCATTGAATATTTATATCATAATTGTTGATGATAGCTATGGAAAGTGTTTTAGAAACTGATAATGCATATCGTCGGGCCCAGCATATGTATCATTGGTCTTATTCAAAGACTTCATAAGCTCAAACAGTTAAAACCGTTGATTATAACTTTAAGTGGTACTCAATGCGAATTTAACATTGTCTTTTATTTTTGAGCTATTAACCTTCGTATATCTTCTGAACAATTTGACGATATGGAATGTTTTGAGAAACTATCAACTAGTATATGAACTGTTTCATGTTTCAAATTTAAATTGCTTTTATTTAGTTTTAGATGTTGGAAGAAATTAAGTTTTCCTTTTCCATTTACTATGCGGACCTTGTAGCAAACTTGCTTTATAAAGGAACGAGAATTTAAAGTAGAAGCATTTTTTCCATGATGCTCTTTAACTTTCTTTAATCGTGTGGCCAACCTTGCCGGAAGAATACGATACTTAGTGAAATTTAGGTGCGTTGGACGATTATTAATTTTCCCAGTGCTTTTCAGCGTTGTCTAATGACATTTGTACATTCTTTGGTGAACGATTGTTTCGGGGTTACAGTTCGGTGAGGATTTAGAAATGGATTCCTCTGCAATTTCGATTAAGGTAGTGGTAGAATTTTGAATAGGGTCACAATTGTTTAGGACTGTATCAATGTTGAGTCTAGTTGTAAAAATTGTTTCAAACTTGATCCAGTCGGCCTTCTTAAGTTCCACTGTGGAATTGTGTCATCAGTGGTAGAATTAATACTTACACGGCAAGTTGGGAGGTAATCACTGATGTGAAGGACATCAGTGAACTTCCAGTTATAATCAAAAACTAGTGAGGGAAAACAGATTGTTAAGTAAATCCACGAGTACATAACCGTTCCTGGGTGTAAGTACATAGATGTCTTGGTGTTGTATAGACACAAACCTTGTCTAGAAATGAAGTCTTCTACTTTGTTGCCTCTGTACATTTATGTGATTTGATCCCCATAAAATGTTATGGGCTTTACATTCACAGAGTGAAACAAATAGTGCGGGAAGTAAATGAACGAGAATGTGGACTTTTTCATTTGTAGGTAGGTTGGTGTCTCATGGCATCGTGGCATGTAGATAGAACAAACGGTATGATGTATGATGTATGATGTAGAACGACAAACACGGCAATTGTAATTTTCAGTTTAAAAAAATGAAGCTATGAAGAGCTCTATTGTTCACAGCAATATAAATTCCTCATGTGCCCTGTCAAGATTCTGACAGTAGTTGTTACGTGTGATGTTTTCCGTTTCTTTTAAAAATGTATCCTGCATGAATAGTACTGCTTGAACATATTTATTTAAAAGCAGAATTATATCATTGGAATCTGCTTTAAGTCCTAGATAGTTCCATTGTCTGATGGTGTTCATCATTGCCAGTTTAGAATGGAGATTTAGTAGCCTGATTAGACCTTTCCAGGAGACAGCATGCGAGTTTATTTCTCTAGAGGATGTAATCGGGAGATTTGTGGAAGGTTTGAAACTACTTTTAGAACATGGAGCATATTCGTATGCATACATACTCTACTCGTCTCAAAACTGTTATCGAGTTTGCGTTATCTGACCGATTTTGCTAATAATTCGTTAGGACTTTTTAAAATTTATTGATGGTTTCAGTGGTCGGGTATTTTGAAATATTGTTTGCGTAGATGTCGAGTTTGTATGTGCTTGCTAATGGGGATTTATTTATAGCTGTCTGTATTGGAGCGTCCTTCGTTGCTTTAGAATTGTTTTGCACTAGAATGATGGGCCAAGAAGGGATTGTTATGCCTGTATAATGTTTTTGCCAGTGCGTAGGATATAGTAACCCTCAGTATTTCCTTCTCATGTTTCATGGTATCACAATCCTTGGAATTGGCGTGGTGCTCCTTTCCACAGTTGACTCAATGCGTAGTTGCTCTACATTCAGGTTCATGTTGTGCATCAGCCAAACATTTGTCGTCTTGTGCATAGTTCTTCGTTGTTCCCATATTTCTGACATTTATATCATCGAAGTGGGTTTGGAATGTATACATTATCCTTCACTTCCAAAAATACAACATTGATCACTATAGGTACTATTAGTTTATTGATGATGTGTTTGTTGTTGTTGGGTGCAATAGTGTCGGTGTCCTGTAGATTATTGTTACATTTAAATTACATTATACGTGCTGCAGTGACACCTTTTTTGATCCCCTTGATGGTGTTTTTTGTCGCTGACTCCAGCCACGTCCCAACTGCGAATCACGCCTTTTGACGTATTGAGTGTTGCGTGGACGAATGTAGACACTGAAATATTGATAGAAGTTTTAATTCACTGAATATGCTCTTTCTGACCCTGTCGCGCACATTCAACATTTATACAGCCCGATTTCAATTTTTAAACACATTTTGGTGGGCAGATCAATCGCACACATGGAGGGTGCAGCTAGCGGTTTTGAATCGTCTTTTGATTGTATAACCATGAAGCACAGATATGGCTCCACACTGCATGGTTCGTCATTCGATTCAGATAGCGTTTTCGATCTTTCGTTTTGACTTTTTTTTTGTAAATTCCATTATATAAACATTTAGCGTCTGTATTCCCCACCAAACATGAAGCCCAACAAGGGGATACTTTTCAAGTGCCAGGGTACAGTTGCTATACTCAGTCGTAACAATACCTCAGGTGTGACAGGTTAAGCCGCCGCCCTCTAAGAAGGTTTCTAAGACTTAGGAAAGGGAAAGGTAATGGAATGGATTATAGGGGAAACGATGGTATCAAGAGAGATACAAGATGTAAGCTAAAGGAAGCAAGCGAGTACAAAGAGATTTTCTAGGCACGGCGTAATCAGTTGATATCTCGAGACCGTGCCCATCCTGACCACCTGTCCAGAAGTCGTCGATGCCAAAGTGGTGTGTTTCTTTGGAAAGCTTCTGCTCAAATACCATTGGTGGCTTTGAAGACATTTAAATAGATATATGATGATTTGCATTATGTCTGATGAACTGATAGGAGGAAAAATTGTTTTATTAAGTGCTAAGTCAGACACAAAATGGCAAATTTAAAAACCAATAGGTTGATATGTCGTGCACTAACAATAAACTGACATAAAGCCATATATATATATATATATATATATATATATATATATATATATATATATATATATATATATATATATATATATATATATATATATATATATATATATATATATCTTTTTAAGAAAATTGACAGAAAGCCATACGTCCCTTTGTTAGTGTCTAGTTCACATTGTAACTTTTACTCCATTGAAAATAATTCTTTGATATATATATATATATATATATATATATATATATATATATATATATATATATATATATGACCATATATATATATATGACCATATATATATATGACCATATATATATATATATATATATATATATATATATATATATATATATATATATATATATATATATATATATATATATATATATATATGACCATCTGGCGTTCTACTGCTAATGTCAATGTCAGACATTAGTGCTTTAGGTTGTCTTTATTTGCTTTGTAAGTCTACAGTGGTTTATCATACAAGACAGTAACAATTTAATTTATATATTTCATAGCAAAGCATTGCTGTCTGTTAGAACTTGGATAGTCCCTTTTAAATTTTGGCTTGTGATGTCATACGGTTTCCTAATAAAATCGAACATTTGCAGTCACTAAGCAAATCGAAATTCAGTTTCTTTTGTGCCTGTCGACAAACAGCAAAATGAAACTTTAAGAATTAGATATATGAACATTTTCAAGGAAGTGATGGTAAACATATAATCTACATCGACAATAACAATAAATTTCAGTAGCAGATTTTATGTTGTTAAACATTCATTCTGCCACCTAAAAGTACCAGGTTTGATAATAAAATCAAAGCATTTGAAGAACAAGAAGCGCAACAGCTAACCCGAAATTGCATGGTGAAGTAGGAAATAATATAGGATTAAATGATCATGGGTGGGTATTTATCGATGTGTAAATTTTACCTAATCACTCACAAAGTAAATAAAGTCCGAAGGACTTTATGTGTGAGTGATTAGGTAAAATTTACACATCGATAAATACCCAACCATGATCATTTAATTCCTATAATTCCAATTTCGTCCTTTTTGTCGTCAGATTAACGTATTCTAGCAACAATGCATTCGAATTCAACTAACGCACAGTTTCCTTTCATTCGCCGCATCACATCGCTCTTTAATACATAACTTGTACTGTCACAGTTACGTTGATTCAGAAAATTCATACTTTGCATTTTAAGCAATGGCTGTCCGTTGTTTCAATTTTAACAAACATTCTTGTTTAATTTTAGTCTTTCCCATCTGTTACATCAGATGACCATTACCTTACATAATAACAAATAAAAAACAGATTGAACAAGTGTGCCAAATTAAATTTCCAATCAAACCTGAAATCATTATGGATTTTATCAATGAACAATATGGATATATGAACAAGATGATGATATACTTTACTAAACTAAAGGTAACAATGAAATAAATTGTATACAGGAATAACATTTTACGTCATTCTCAACAACGTTAATACTTAACTAGGCCAGTTCAGTGATCGAATTAGTCATACAACGTAAGACCCATCACCCCGATATTTATCATGGACGGGTGAACAAAAACGTGCTACGTCTTACATGTAGAACTATGATCTAATGAAAAATAAAAAGTGTGACTGTTGTCACATTTATGTTTATTCATAAACTTCATATTTTACATCTTAGGCTATGGCTACCCTTAGTGTCAGCACATTTCTTGTCATATAAATAAATAACATTCTTGTTAGCTTTAGTCAACCCAATATGCTACATCTGATGACAGCTACCTCACATAGTTACAAAATGATAGGGATAGAACAAGTGTGCCAAAGGAAATTTCCAAGCAAACCTTAAATCATTGTTGATTTTATCAATGAACAAGATGATGTTATTCGTTACCAAAACAAAGGTAATAATTAAATAAATTTTATACAGGAATAACATTTTATATAATTTTCAATAGCATTAGTACTTAAAATACCATTTTAGATATCTATTATATTTGCAGTTCTTAAATGTAGAGTTGCTGGTAAAACCATCAATGTTTTATCTGATTGCATAATTGAGTATTGGAGTTTGTATGGACTGTGGGATTAGACTGTTCAAACTTCAGTATAAAGAGTTTATCAATGATTGGTGTCTTTGATCTGAAGTGAAAGGTGGGTTGGTACTAGTGTCTGAAACAGAAAGAGATTGACCACTATTAGCAATATTTTCCTAAACTGAACTAATTAGTTGTTTTTGTTCAGTGCTAGGTCTTTGACTGTAAGTTTTTAGAGACTCCTCATGTTTGTTGTCTGTCATAAACAAAATATTTATATTTTCAAACCCAGCATCACTCATAGCTTGAATTGTTGCATGGAGTGAGTTACCAGTATAGTGTTGCAGTCCTACATTATTGCATATGTATGGAATGAATGGGGAGAATTGCTTTGATTTTACCAGTTCACAAGTTTACCATTTGTCAGCCAATTCAAGAGATCTTAGTGCTTCTTTACTGCATTGCATAAATAAGGCCTTTGCTGCTTGGTCACATTTCTGAAAGAAATTTTTTACATATTTCACTGGGCACGTGTTTGTGCCAGTTGCATGCATTCATTTGTCTGATGTTTCTTTAAGGTTCTCTTCAACACCACCTTGGTGGGTTGTTTTTTGAAGTGTTTTATGATTTAGAGTAATGTACTCCATACCATATTCATCATTTTAAAATTTTAAGGAATTTGGAGTCAGTTGATGGTGAACTTCTATACCTCTGGTCACAAAACGAATAGCTAACAGATACCATATTTTGAATTGAATAGCAACAGGGTCAAATTTTTGAAGATAGCCATTGACTTTTCCTCATTTTTCCAGTCAAATTACTTGGTAGTGATGGGTTGGCCTTGAAAGACCTGATTTTACATTAAATTTCAGTTTTGCATTTAACATTGAATTAGCATTTTTGAATTATTTGTCTTTGACAGTGTCAGTATTTTTTATATTTTCCTTCAAGTATCTGTTTATAGCTGCATGAATATTTTTCAAGGATTTTTTTTGCGTTATTCTTGTGTCTGTTCAGCTGCCATTTTTGTGATCCATAACAATAACAATTTAGTTTGGGTCTCAGCATAGATCCGTCTTAAGTGACCTCTCAGCTCGTCTGGTCTAACTGTGTTTAAGTCAAGTTAGTATCCAATAATTTCAATACATCAAGAAGTAAGTAAATATAAAAATATTCATAGCAATACACTTCTTAAACTTGGCACGACAATTTTGAAATACGCATAAAGACAACTTGTCCTGTAATTTATACATATATACTTATGGTTGGGATTTATATATAATAATATGGTGCCATTAGTAAATATATCCTTCATTATTTAAAGTTTTTCCAATTTATACAGAATGTTTATTTCTTGAGAAGAATAATTGCAATGCAGAATGTTATGTAATTTCGTTTTCATTGAAATTAATGACTGCACATCCAAAATAATTTAACTTGGCAAAACAATCACTTTTTTTGATTATTATATATATTTTTCAATGGTGTTAAATCACATTTTGTAGATATCATGATAACACTTTCAATAAACTATATACTATGTTAATATATATGTTCAGGATCTATCCAACAAAGATATTTCATGTGAAAAATCTGATTGTCTTTTTCTTATATTTTCACCATTTAAAAATTTTATTCAGTCTTTGAATAATGGTCTCATAAATATTTTTTAATTTTTTTTTGCAAGTGGTCATATTCACACTATGCCATGAACACCCACATACGTTATTAAAATAAGCACAAAAAATTAAAACAATTAAAAAATGTACCATTGAAAATGTCAGTACCCAATTTAGTAGCCTCGAGGGATTGATTTATTTCCTTAGATTTTAAGTTCCGTGATAATTTCTTGAATTTTAGTTTATATACTTCCGAAGCCTCAAAATTGACGGTCCCAGTTCCCTTGCTATTTTTGTTCTCGTTGTGTATGGCTAGGGTGACGTAGGTCATGGGGTGCGCATTGAGGGAATTGGTCAATGTGTTGTTTTGTTTCATTTTCAGCGCTTTTTGCATCCATCGCAATATCAACAAATCCATGTCCAGCTGCTTCAATCGCTGCTATTATTTCTTTAAACTCCATTTGATCAAATTGTTCAAAAAAAATCCGCAGAAAATTCCAGTGAAAAAAAAAATCACCGTAATCGTCCATTTTGCTCGACTATGAAGCAAACCAACCCTAAATTGTATAGTAAACTATGCATTTCAATTAAAGATAATTGGAAAAAGTATAAAAAGGGTATTATTTATATTTCTTTGCTTAATAAGAAAATTAAAAGATGAAACAATCGTTTCACAATGATGTGTCTGCAATGTCTATTTATATTGTAAACCAAAAGTAATCCAAGAATTTATCGATGTGTAAACAATTCCTGAAGAGTCACACGTTACCGTTTACATCCAATCATATTGTAGAAAATCTGTGACATTCATAAAAATTGGAATTATTTCCGTATACATTTAATAAGTCATAAAGACATTGTGATTAAAACTGGGTTGTGTGACAAATATTAGTTATGCTCATTTACTGTAAACTATTGGTTGAATACTTATATTTGTATTTGGCCTGATAAGATGATTTCCTTTGTCATTTGGCTTAACAAACAGAGCATTACGATCAGCATCATAGGTTTCCATTAGTTTTAATTCAGATAATAATTATGGTACATATGTTGGCTAAACACTTTTTCTTCTGTTGCACGTGTTCATGTTATCTGATTAAATAGTGGCAAAGATAGTGGAATGAAACATGTACTAATTGTAACATATTTATTAGTTTAACTGATATTTAAAAAGTTGTTTATGTATCATTGAATTGTTTGACTATGTTACATTTGATGGAATTCATTATTGTTAAAATCAGCACTACCCTCACTCATAAACATTCATTTGGATATTATAGAATACTCCACTATTCACATTCGCATCTGTCAATGTGTTTATGAATCTGTAATCTGATCATATGAACTTCTATACGAAAATGACAACTAGGCATATAATGGTGGCCGAAGTAGTATTTTTTTTTAAATTCAAATGATACATCACTGAATCGGTTTCAAAATATATGATGCTTAGGATTAATTTCTATAAGCTATATAGCATAAATATGTGTCAAACATCGAGTGCACATTGGTATATTGCCCCTGATGCCAGAGATTATCAAGTGAAATTTAGGATGCATACAAATATCATGTAATCATATTCTCCGGTGCACAAAATAAATATTTTATTTGCTTTTTGTGTTGTATAGTTATCTGATCTCAGTAATATCATTTAAATTCATTGATATATTATTGTCATTTTATGCAGGATGGCACATCTGAATTGGATCCACATATGTGTAGTGTTGGGCAAAATTTAGGGTAAACAGGTATCCTACTGTCGTGATATCAAACACTGATATACGTTGGGCATAATAATAATAATAATAATAATAATAATAATAATAATAATAATAATAATAATAATAATAATAATAATAATAATAATAATTAAAAATAATAATAATGCATTTATACTCCGTTATGAAAATAGCTATATAAATGATGCACACGTCTAAATTTTTTGCAAAACCTAATTATGTATATGGAAATATTTTTATTAAAATATCAGTATCAGCTTAAGTAATGCAAAATGCATTCTCTGTTCTAGTTCTAGTTTCCCCATTTTATTATACGTTTTGCAGAGTAGAAACAATAATTCAATGCTGTCCATATGAGGTCAAAAGTATGCATTTTCTTTAATGTTTCAGATCCAACCGTTTGTAAATGTGGACAATAAAGAAGCAATATCCGTAGAAAACATGGGGGACGTACTGATACTGAGGAATATGTCTGCAAGCATAACACTTTGTCCTAATATTAGATTTGTAGAGACTTAGACAACATATATAGTTGAATATATGAGTGCAGATATCTAATTTTGGTTCTGTTATTCAAGAACATACCTTAACGTTTGTAAAGTTTTGCACTTCTGATATTTGAAAATTAATGAAAAATTCACTGATAAAATTCTTAAGCCAAACAAACTTTTTCAAGTTGTCGATATAACATGATATTTAAGGTTTTATCATGTAAAAATCGAAAACAGAGCTTGCCAATTTTGAGTTTGAATCTTATATATAATAACTTACAATTCAAATTTCAGTAATTTTCGAAGTGTATGGAACTTGAAGAACAATTTCCTTTCTACGTATCCATTAATTAAAATAAATAACAAATTGTCATACATCTCTCGTGGTATGAAATCTGTGTCTGCCCTATTTCTGAAGAACTCATGCAATGCAACATACTAATTGATGAACGCGTGTTGCCATTAAATGGTCTACATAATTTTATGAAGGAGTGAATGTGTAATCGAATCAAACGTTTAAGGTAAAAGCTCAATAAGTCAGATGTAAAATGTCTCACTGATATATGTAGATTTTATTCACAAGCTTTTTTAGTGAAGATCATACTGACATGGGCTTATTTAGAAAGTTACTTTAAAGCTACAGTCTTTAGAACGTAAAGCAAAACTAAATTAATCTGATGCAAGATAGCCTCATAATACAAAACTATTCTTCATAACACAAATTGTCCAATGTTGTCATCATATTGGTCGTTTTGGCATATGTAGTAAATTAAAGTTATAATTTGCATTCCCATAGCGATTGTTGTTTCTTGCACATATCAACATTCATATTGTGTTTGTGGTTGCTCCACACCTTTTAATACCCAAACACATTTTATTTCGAGCAGTTTTGGAATACACTAATAAATATTGATCCCTAGTGTACATTTTATCATGATAAAAGGTAATACTATCATTAACATAAAATGCATTTCTTACGCGTAACACAGTAATATCAAATTAGGTTAAAGTTATCCTATTTTCAGGTACAATTAATACATCATCACATCGCTCAATAAATGTTTTCATCACCACGAATATTATCAATGGCAGCGATGGTATCCACACAACATTTAGGTGTGTGTTAGAATCAGTTACAATTTTCATTCTTTACTCATATTAGCTTTGATATGAATTCATCTGGAATCACGTCCTTTTCTCCGGCTTTTACAAACTGTGTAATTTGATTAATAACTCTAATGACGTTGTAAACATTTTCTCTCTCTCTTTCTCTCTCTCTCTCTGTCTCTCTGTCTCTCTGTCTCTGTCTCTCTTTATATATATATATATATATATATATATATATATATATATATATATATATATATATATATATATATATATATATATATATAATGCAATACTGTTTCCAGAAGTAATATTGAAACTGTCTTTTGCTTCTATTTTTCCAAGTCACCTTTACTGAAACAAGTTCACATAATTTTACGAATGTTTCATCTTATATATGTACTTTTTCATCTACGAATTGAAACTAATAATCAATTAAAACAGTTATACTTTGACTACTGCATATCTCGTTGAAATTCCTTGCCGAACGGTACCAGTCTTGCTAGTATTCTCAATGATCCGCTTTAAATCTCAACATATCTTGAACGTGTTCTAATGATTCATCTTACTCGGCGTTGCATCAATTACATTTATAGCTTATTTTCATTTTGGAAGCTAACGCTTGTATCAAAAGTACAAGTGATCAAAACTATGGTATTGACAAATCAGATTGTTGCTGCTCGACTAATAAAATCGTAATATATCCATTGAATTTAACTCACCATTTTCTTCTTGCTGAAAAATGTCTTCAACGTTATATAAATATAACGGATGCGTTTTTCCTCACCCAACCCTTGTTTATTTCATAATCCATCCATTATGTATGAAAACAAAATCATAACTTTACTCACCCAACAAACAAATTGTTTGTCCTATATCAACTGCATAGCTTAGTTATAGCCTTGTTTTGGCAATCTATCGTAAGTCATATTTAATAATTTGATCCAATACTTAATAAGTCCTCCATACCTTTCTACTTGAATACATTTTGGGAGAATTATTTTCCTTGCATTAAATAAAATTGTTAAGCATCATTACTTTAATCAGACTTATGAAAAATGGGTGTAACATCAACATCTAATGCTTTTTGGTTGTGTTGCCATTGGTATCTATCGCGCAGACGTATACGTTTGACTTTGGTTTTGGCTGCGCACTACAATACTTGAATTCCTAAGTTGTCAATGACAGCTACTCAACAAATCACTACCTGCTCGATGCTCCTCTAAGCGTTTTGGTATAATATTTAGCTGTGTCTAACAAACAAAAAAAAGACAGGAGTAATCATCAGGCATTGGGTTAGTATTTTGCTGCTTTCTTTGTTCTATTCTATCTCCCTTTCTTTTTCTATTTTTCTTCTACTAATGAGAATGTTCATATCTTCATTCATGCACAGGAATTCAAAGTGTTTTATCTAGTGGCTGCAAAATGCATAAACACAGTTGAGACAATGAGTGCAAAAGTTGCAGACGGAGTCTGAAACATCTCTCGTGCGTCTTTCTCTTCTCCGTCTTTGTGGGTGTGTCGGCAGATTTATTTCTACTTGTTGGGTTCTTGTCTTTTGCAATGACATTTTTGATAACGTCTCAAAGCATTTTAAACTGTCTGGTTTTGAATTGTTTTAGTGAATCGCTTGAAAAGCTATAATATTTGTCTTCAACGTCGCTAGTATTTTGCTTCTTAAAATATGTTTGCTCTTATATTGAACATGCGTCGTCTCAGTGAGATTGAGAAGGGTGTAAATGTGACATTTTTCTATTAAACCAAGGACCGATTGCGATCCTCGTTTTTATTGGTGTAAACCTAATGAATCTGTAGTTTTATATTTATGTCGTATATTAATAGCGAACATGTTATGCTTTCACACTTTCACAGTCATTGTAATTGTAGTGTATGCGTCTAAGTGTCTCATTATTGCGTATTATGAACAAAGAGAGGGGAATAGAGAAGCAAATACAATGTTTGGGATACAATTCATCTTAGTGGAATGTTTGTGGCGGAACAACGCAGCATTAATATAGATAGACATGTTATCATTTTGGAAATTATATTACAATTCGGCGGTAATTGTTCCAATGTGCACAACGCTGTTTGTTTTCGAAGTAATCAGATGAACCTCCTCGCTATCTTGTTTGTTAGATAAAGTAAATGTTTGTAATTACAACCACGAGGAGACATATACTAATATCAAGGCTGATTTTAACTGTCCAACATGGAAGGACGGCATTCAACGTTGCTTCTAATCTCGTTTTATGAACATGAAACATTATATGTTCCCCGCATATAGGCAAGGTAGTAAACTGAAAGTGATTAATATTTATGTTGATATGTGGATGTGGTGCAACACTACCTTGATCATGTGGGGGTTTTCTTGGCATTTGTAATGCATATAATCATTAATTTTGAAACCTGAAAATGAACAAATCAAATTCTTAAGGTTACATTTAACTATTACTATAATAATATTATACAAAGATGTTCACGTCTTGATAAGATATCTATATGTTTATTTTATTTTCATGACTGCAGGCAAATGAGCTACAAACGATTCAGTTATTATTTTCAGATACAACATAAGTGTTTATTGAAGTCTTGGAATGTTAACATTGCACTCCAACATCTTCTCTGTGTTCACAGTTATGGTATCCAATGGTATGTGCTGCATAGTTACAGTCAAACAGAGTTGATTCAGTCCCAACACAAGATACGTCATCCAGCCAAATTGGATCTACGCCATCTGGAACGGCAGCACTATCTATAACAGAACCAGTTCTGTAATAGAAAAGGTCTTTCTGAATTTCAAATATTTCCATCGGTTTCTAATTATAAGTGATGTTACTAACAAAATTAATATTATTTCACTTTTGAACATCAATATTTTTTCATTCCTATATGTACGCATGTGTAAAGACGCTTAGCAATATGTTTTTGTGGCATGTATAAAGACATAAGGATTTAGGAATAATACATATAGTTAAATTCAATAGAAATTGAAACAATATTTTTTATTATTTCATCTACGTTTATTTAAAAGCGAAAAGAAGCGCGCAAATTTCTTCCTATACAATTATGATAGCGTTTATTTGAATGCGATCTTCGGGTATGACATAATGAATTTTATCAGAGTTATGTATTGTTTGATGGTTCTAAACATATTGCTATGCTTCTGTTAAGAACTATTACAACTGTAATTTGTTTTTATTGTCATGTGTCTAGCCAACATATATGCGTTATTATAGTCCTCTATTTCGCACGCCTCTTCTGTCTTGGATTTAGATTTATTGTCTCGTCAGATGACACGTCATAGGAGTATCTTAATATTTACTGAATTGGCATTCCAAGTACTTAAATGTCTAATACTTACCTTTGGAGATGGGACTTAGTGGGGTCTATGTGATTCTTTTTCATATTTTCAAATATGGCGATAAGTCCAAACATAAACAAGATTATATTATTTAGTTAGTAAAGATGTTGTTTCTGACAAATAATTTGTCAATAATTTTACGAAATGCAGAGGTAATTTATTTCCCCTGTCGAAACATTAAGTGCAAAAATGTGTTTGAAGTGTCCGACTCATAAACGTATGTATGATTTTAAAACTAGTAAATACATTGTTTGAGGAATAAAATAAAATGCTGAAACTAGCTATTGCAAAAACGACAATATATACAAAAGTAACAGAAATGATATGGACAACATTTTTGGTCGATACATAAGAAGGTAAATTTGTAAGGCATGATGCTGACATTGATTGCCTGGCGCCATTAATTAGCATATTTTTTTCAAACTGACATCTTAAATAGAGACAACAGCGAATCAATATAAAATTCGTGGTCTAACATATACAATATTGTGCTTTGTTTAAATGAATAGTTGTCGTCTAAATTGAGCAATCAGGAAATATACTATGCAGCAAAACGCGCACTTTACACTGGACAGAACGGAAAATAAGGATGAAACACAAACTGCATTTAAACTTTAATAAAAGTATAATTGATGTGTTTCAGTTGCTGTATTTGTATCGGTAGCTGTTATTATAAGACATGTTGCATACACGCATTACTTTCCTCAATACAAAGAGAACAGCTTGTCCTCATAAATGTTTCAACATTACTTAAGTATAATTCTATATCTTTTCTTTACATGTATAATATTGATCATGTTCATGTCAATATCTGTTCGCTTAATACAACTGAACATATTTCAAAGAACAGAATATAAAATATTGGATTATACGAGGAACTTATGCAAGTTATTTGCAATGTATCGATTCATAACGTGTTGGTAGATACAAGGATATTAAAACACACACACACACACACACACACACACACATATATATATATATATATATATATATATATATATATATATATATATATATATATATATATATATATATATATATATATATATATATATATATATATATATTCATTCATTCCAGTTTATACTAATCGGTATAAACTTTACTACCAAATAGTTCTCATAAGTTTTTCAGACCAAAAATGTTTAACTTTTCATAAAAATACTATATAACTTTAATTATTCGTTGCACTTATTAAAAGGTGATTTAACATTAAAGACGTATCAATATATAATTAAAATGTAGACAGAAGAACACTACTAACACAACGCACTGTGGGAATTTAAACTCTGTTCTAACTGTTGTTCATACTATTCTTTGAGACAAATATTAACATAAAATTTACAATACGTTCTTCGTCAATAAGGAAATCAGATAAGTTGTTACACTGAATATCCCAGTTTCTTTTAGCCCGTTCATAACTGACTCCATTACCAAAGCGTTATATTCATAAAATATCATCAAATTCAACATAGTGAATTAAACATGATACAACTGTATCATAAAAGCAGTCCACTACAATATCTACATGGGTGAACAAGTATATATCTTTTTATCCAGCACTGTAAAATAACTTATGCCTTTAATCCATATATGGCAACGACGTTCACATTGATAAGCATAAGATAACTAAACCTATGAAATTAAAAGTTTGAAATATGAACTAAATTTAAAATGCAAAACTGAAAGTAGCTGAACTGTATTGAGGTGAGAGAAAGAAAACAAAATAGGATGCAATAGTTTCAAATGGTATCAGTGCAGAAGCAGATAAATTATTTGTTGCTTGTGTACGTGCTGGCGTGGTTTCTATTCTAAAACCTTTAATTCATTGTGTCGATACTTGCAGCAAATATAATACTGATGTTGAATGTGCGATTATTGCCTCTAATTTGTTCGATGCACCTATTACATAGAGCATGGAGCAAACATTATTCAATTTAACAAACTGAAATCTGTTAAAGCCCAAACATTGCAAACTGTGAACTTCTGAGACCCAAGGATTTGTAACCTTGCAGGAAGTTATATAACCTTGAAAAGTAGTGAAAAGGCTTAGTAGAGGTTCATTTGTTGTTGCTGTTGTTGTTGTTGTTGTTGTTGGGCTTAACGCCGTTTTTTTCAGCACTTGATAGGCTATTCGTTGCGGTCAGTATTAATGGTGGAAGAAGAAACCGGGAAATCACCGGAAAGAACCACCGACCCACGAGAAGCTACTGGCAAGCTTTCTCACATATCCACGTTCGCCGAATCCTAGACTCGAACACACGCAGACAGAGGTGAGATGGCAGTGATCCGCAACGGACAGCGCTTTAGACCACTCGGCCACTCTGGGCCCCAGGGGTTCATTTAGAAGAAACTTGTTCTGTTATAAAATATTTTTTAAAGGAAAATTTGTTTCATACAATACTAACACTCATCACATAAACTACAAAGTGATAATATAAGCATAATAAAGATTAATTGCAAAATCAGGACCGAAACGTAATATACATCCACCTTATGCCTCTAACATACTTTCTTCGTGTAAATTATATTGGGTTTATATTCTGATGTCATCCTAGTGACATATCTTTCAGTTCACACATTGAGGGAGAAAGAAACAACGGAGCTTTGTAAGTAGGAAATACGGTTGACGTAGACCTAAACCTCAACAATAATTTCATCATAAAGCACACATACTTGATTCACATAAATTAATTAACGTAGTTATTAATAAAAATACGAATTTGTATTATTTTATATTCAAATATATTATGTTATTTAGGGTACATAATTAACAGCACGAAGACATGGAGAGAGAAAGGTATAAGTTCAGAAGGTTTTTCAAAAGTGGCAATGAAACGTCTAGCTTAGTCTCAGATCTACAAAGCACAGAACTGTGCTAAAAGGGTATTAAGTAAACAACAAAAAGTTTTGGACAACTCTATTTTGTTTCAATCATAATTCAGTATAGCATATTTGAAATATATATATAAAGAGCAGATGAAAACCGAACATTCAGAAACAATTACGACAAAATGTAAAACATAATGAACATCGTAACAAATTATTTTGAATGCGATTTTGAGAAAATGAAGCGAATATAAAAATGTTCTGATGATGAAAACCAACAAAATTTTCCGGACAATACTCGGGATACAATTTAATTTCTTATCATGACATAAGAACGAAAATATTGCAATCATCAATACATTGTCATATTTTCAAAAAATAATTTGACAGTCGTAAAAAAATCTTTTGAAGACAACATAAATGAATATCTGTGAAATGTGTTTCAGTTTGTAAACCAAGAAAACACCAATTACCATTTCAGTATATTTGCATGCTAATTTTCAACGGTAACGTTTATTTTATCACAAATATTCATAAACATGTATAGTGATCAACAATTAATTAATCATGCGATATTTATAGAAATTGTCCTTTAATGAACGATCGGAATTTTATATATCACCTTGGTCTAAGGTAATTGTAAACCCTTGATAAAATATATATACCCTGTTTTATAGCGTATAATATGGTATCTTTATTGTACATTTTGGGCACCGGTTGCAATATTAGAATAAATAGCATATCAAATTTTCACAAATAATGATGATAGCTTTTATTGTCATGTTTAAACTGCCCTTCGTAGACATTTTTGTACTGATATGAGTCGGGTATAGGACGACTTTCTCTTTTGAGATAAACTTTTCTTGGCCGCTGCTAGTCACGTTTTTATTCAATGATAATTAGTACATCTTCTATAAGCAAAGTGACTGATCAAAACTGCTAATATATATATATATATATATATATATATATATATATATATATATATATATACAATATATATATATATATATATATATATATATATATATATATATATATATATATATATATACAATGGATAAATATAGATAATCAATTTTATTCACATTTTTATTCGTATGTACAAACACATTAACTGAAACCCCATAATTTATGTTCAACAGTTGATCATAACTTAAACTATATAATAAATAAATAGTAAAACAATATGGTGTGATCAAAACTACTACTACTAATATATACACACACACACACACACACATATATATATATATATATATATATATATATATATATATATATATATATATATATATATATATATATATATATATATATAATGCATGAAAAGAGATCAGAACTTAAAATATATAATAAATAAATAGTAAAACAATATGGTTTGCGAAAATATTTAGAACTAAATAATGATGATATGTTATAACATTAATTTGAGATACTCTGTCCTTTTTAAAAAAATATTGGATATATTTGTAAAATATTAATAAATCTAACATTAATTAAATTTTTAATAGAATTAATATTAAATAATATAGAAGTATTCACTAATTGTATACAGGGTACATAATTCCCCAAAAATATTAAGACTTTTTTGATATACCGTATTAAGACGGTGAAACCAATAGTTTTCCTTCAAAAGACGTTCCATCTTAGAATTAACTATATCAATAGGAGGAAAGGAGAAATCTCGCAGAGGATTGGGAACTTTTGTTAAAGGTGTTTTACAACCTGTGAATTGAAATTATGATCGATATAGTTTTTATATCTGATTTATGTTGGTTCATACGTTTAGATAATTGTTGACTCGTTTGTCCAATATATTGTATGCTACACTGTTTGCATGTGATCAAATAAATGACATTTGAAGTTACACAATTAGTATCACAACGGATATTAAAAGTTTATTTCGTACATATATTATATATATATATATATATATATATATATATATATATATATATATATATATATATATATATATATATTTATATATATATATATATATATATATATATATATATATATATATATATATATATATATATATATATATATACTATTAAAATAAGTATTTCTATTAATAAAAGAACAGTGCGAATATCTAGGTCTATTACTCTTAGTTGATCCATTTTTATGTTTTATGTTTTTTTCTAATTTAGAATTAATTAGGTAATCTTTAAGACTTTTTGGTTTTTTATAAGCAAGCGTGGGTTTGATTTTGTGTAGCGATTTAACACTAGTTTTACTAGATAGTTTTAATAAATCCCAATATGTGTTGCTACTTATACCTATATTAGGCAGAATAGGATTATATTCAATAACAAAAGGAATATTAGCTTTATTTTTATCTTTGATTCTACATTGTAATGATTCAAGTTGTGTAAGAGATGATACTTTTTGGAAAGCAGCATTAATGATGTTAATAGGGTAATTGCTATTTAGAAAATGTTGCCCTAACTCTGTCAAGGACGATTTAAGGACATTGTCATCTGAAATAATTCTTCAATATCTTTTAGCTTGACTGTATCCCGTCTTTACATGATTTATGATGACATGAAGAATATTCAACATATTGATGAATACTCGTGTGTTTAACATGAACCATTACGGCGATGTCAATCTTTTCATTTTTCACGACTTCTACATTCAAAAAAGTTACTTTTGTGTTAGATACATTGAAAGCAAATTTTATTGTAGGATGTAATTTGTTTAGACAGTCAATAAAGTCATAGAGGTCTTCTAATGAATAATTAAAAATCATAAAAATGTCGTCTAAAATTCTTAACCATAGATATGGTTTAAAGAATCTTTTATCAAGAAAGTCATTTTCTAATTTATCCATAAATATCGATGCATAAGAAGGTGCCATAGGACTACCCATAGCTGTTCCCAATTTTTGGAAATAATATATAATGCCAAATTGAGAAAAGTTATTTTCAAGCACAATTTTGAACAAGTTACAAACATATTTTTTAGATAATTTACACGTATATTCGTTTTGTTCAAGATAATATTTACACACTTCTATACCATCATTATGTGGTATATTTGTGTAAAGTGAAACCACATCAAGTGTAATCAGGAATGAATTGTCAGGTAGTTTTGGTATATATTTTAATTTTGTAATGAAATCAAAAGTGTCTTTAACATAAAAAGGTAATGGTTTCATAAGTGGGTGTAAAATAGGATCAATATATTGCGATATGTTATATGTAACTGAGCTACTTGTTGACATAATAGGTCTACCTGGATATCCTAAAGGTAGTGACTTATCAGCCGTTTTATGTATTTTAGGTAAAATATAAAACTGAGGTGTGCGTATTTTAAACCTTGGACAAATGTTTCTAAGAAAAACCTCGGACCATTGGTTACTTACTGTTTGAGGTTGCAGTGTAACAGTCAAAAACTTTTTGATAAATGTCTAATGTCTTTATACTCAGATATCGGAGGTTTCCTAGAGACAGGCTGTCCTAAGATCCTATAACATACAATCCGAGGTGTCCTAGGACATCCCTGGCAACAATACAATAAGACTAACTATTTATAATGAGGCAAATGATTATTACAATAATTTAATTTTAATTTTGTTCATCATAATTTAAATTTGCAAAAATATCCAGAATGATCATCATGTTCCTTTAGTGCCAAAGTTTAGATTTTAGTTAGAAATATAAATCCATTTTCTTAGATGATTCCCGGAGAAGTATACGGTTTTTTGTTGCTATTATATTTGGTGCAACAGCACAGTTTGGACCTAAAATGAATAAGCTACATATGCCATGCCCATATTACAGCACGTATGAAATATTATCACTTCTTACATGTTTCTGCATCTGGAGAAAATTCATATCTTAATGGGCAAAGTGCACATGGATTAGAACCAGAAAGGAAATGCACAATATACTGAAAGAATTTTTTATTTCCAGCATTCTCTTAAATTAGTACACTTCTGTAATTCTTAGTGAATGATTGTAAGCTTGACGTTTGTAAATATCATGGTCAAGTGCTCTCTCCTTTATTTCATGACCCTCATATTCTTCTTTTGTATATTAGTGTTGATTTATATTTATCCTGATAGGACATATTAAGTTTGAGAAGATTCATATGTTCTGTTCCAAAGCTCAAACCGTAATGTTTCACGTATCATCTCGTTTTCTTCAAATATATAGACTTGTTTACAAACTGACAAGCTAGAGAATAAAATTAATCAATGTTTAAGGCACTGTTCACTTTTTAGTTAACCCATATTTTCTTGCAAATGGGTTGTATACACATGCTAATAGCTAATACGACTGCTTCTCCTTAAAAGAGAAAGACGATAATACAAATGACAAAAAAACTTTCATAGCTTTACATTATTTTTTAATTTAGCAAAAAAGTGAAATCTATATGCAGTCTTTAATGTGTACTAAATTTTAATTTTCTATTCACTTTGAAAAGACTACGACACATGTCAAATGAATGACATCTGAGAGTTTTGAACAAGAATCCGAACAATATGTTAAACATGGTCCAGTCCTTCCATAACGACACGAAAGGCACATCGTCCGACCCATTCATTATACATAACGGAGTGAAACGATGCTGTGTCCTTGCCCACACGCTTTTCGGCATCTTGTCCTCTTTCCTGCTTAAGTATGCCTTCGAGACGTCCATGGAAGGGATCTACCTTCACACGCGTTCAGATGGCAGACTGTTCTACTTAGCATGACTGAAGGCAATGACTAAAGTAGAGAAAGCGGGAAAGCAACCATTAGGGACAAGCTATTTGCAGATGATGCTTTAGCCACTCACACTTTAGCTTAACTACAACGCCTATTGGACCATTTTGCAAAAGCATGCAATGAATTCCTTTGACCATGAGCCTATAGAAAACTAACGTGATGGCTCACGACGCGGATCCTCCCAGCATCATCATCCACAACTACAAACTAGAAGTAGTCAGTCAGTTCATTTACCCTTGCTCTACTATCACCAGCAACCTCTCACTCAACGACGAGATCAACAAGCGTATTAGTAAAGATTCGACAACTCTATCTAGGTTGTCGCAGGGTGTGTGGAACAATAGAATGCTGACCTTGAACACTAAGATTTCCGTATACCGTGCATTTGTGCTATGCACACTCCTTTACGCCAGCGAAACCTGAACCCTGTATGCCTCTCAGGAGAAAAGACTGAGCCCTTTTCACATGCGATGTCTCGGACGTATGATTAAGATTATCTGGAGCGATCGTTTGTCAAACAACGAGGTGTTTGAACATGGCAAAATTCCCAGCATAGTCACACTCCTCCGCCGACGTCGAATCAGATGGCTGGGCCATGTACGTCGGATAGATGACGGACGGATCACCAAAGACCTTCTCTACCCTAATCTTGCCTCTAGCAAAAATCAATCGGACGGCTACATCTCCGCTTCAAGGATGTCTCTAAGCACGACATGAAAGCCCTTGGCATCGATGTCAACACCTGGAAAGAGCTTGCCCATGGCAAGTCCAGATGGCTATATGCACTGTTCAGTTGTCTGAAATCCAGCGAGGACAAGTTATTACTGCGCGCTGATGAGAAAAGATCTTAGAAGAACAGGTAACAGCTCCATCACAGACCTGACTTAAGCTTCAAATAAAACAAACTTCAGCAAGGATTGTCATTCACGTGTGGGTCTCCATAGCCACAGAAGACGCTGAACAACTACTAACTGGGATACCCTCTCATGGGTGCATTTATATCTTCTCTCGAGACTAACTGATGCCAACTCAACTCAACTCAACTCATATGTTGTCTTTAATTAGCCGTAAGTTTTAGTTTTACTATCCATTTCGAAAAGTCTAAGACACATATCAAATGAATGACACCTGAGAGCTTTGAACAAGAATCCAATAAAACTGGTTAAGTACCTTAAGACGTTTTGAAATAATATAACGACCATCTTTGTCGCGAATGAAAATTGTTGACTTGATATGCGAGAGGAAAAATACCCTGACTTTATAATCTCGTAACCCAATTGTCGATAACTGATAGAACTGCAACGATTTTGCAAGTGTAGCAATACAAAATAATGATCTGCAGCATTGCCATCTCACTCATTTAGTGAAGCAACATTACAAAATTATATTTAGATATATTTGAATCGTTAAAGTGAAACAGAACGCTACCGCCAAACTTAAGTCCATAAAACTGGTAACATACTACACAATCTTGAGTTTATTCTCTGATATTATAAATTCATGATTTCAGATCATCTTTCTGATTATGGATAGGTTACTCTACATATATTGTTTCAGCGGGCAATTAAATTTACCAAATGAAAGAAATAAATTTTTACGGTTCAATCTTAAAAAATATTACTCCTCATCTTTGAACGCGATGCTACAACGGTATTGTGTTCAAATACATTACGTCTACATTTACAGTTCGTAAACAAGTCTGCTAACCGTAAACTGGATGTGTAACCTCTTTTATCGACTCGATACCGAAGTATGTCTCTATCGTGGAAAGCCACACTTCGCCTTGCGTACTTTTATTTGATTTCTTTTAAACAAGCGAAATTCACAAAGCTAATTATTTATAGAGTGCTGGCAGAATGGGATGCCTCTTTCACTCTCTCTCTCTCTCTCTCTCTCTCTCTCTCTCTCTCTCTCTCTCTCTCTCTCTCTCTCTCTCTCTCTCTCTCTCTCTCTCTCTCTCTCTCTCTCTCTCTCTCTCTCTCTCTCTCTCTCAAAAACAAAAGCTATATATTTATAAATGTTATTAAGTAATTAAATAACTGACAATTTTTTACTCCTGGCAGCGGATTGTCATTAAAACAAATACATGACATGCATAACCTTAATGCCACAAGTTCATATTACAAGATTCACTGAGACTATACCTCATGGTGCATCAGTTATTGGTAAATAGATTTACAAGTACTTGCCATCAAATGACTTGCTGTATTACGTTATTTTGTAATCAAGTTTGCAATCAGAACTTATTGTTTTACAGGAATTTACTAAATGGAATCTGCATAGCTAATTGTGTGTTCAATCACTTAATTTCCTTTATGCAAGAAAGCTTATTTTTTCTCTAACATGTATAATATTTGTTAAAATTTGAAAATGAGGAAAAACTAAAACATTTGTAGGAAAGTAATATTTCATATTTTGTCTTGCTCTAGAAATAATGCAACTTATTTGGACATATATTAAAAATGTCCATAGTTATTTTAACTATAGAGAAATGCTTTATATAATATGTTTTACTTATGTACCAGCTAAGTACAAATATTTCAAGTTTTTAGCAGTTTCAACATTTAAAATGTATATCATTTATCTCAAGTGCATTATCAGATGCTATAAAAAAAAACTAGGTTACCAGTAACATCTTTTAATTTAATTGTGTAGTTTCTTATACTGAGTATATGATCTAGTCAAAACATATAATTACCATTTTAAGAAGTACTTATCTCATGCGGAAATGCCCTTTCATAACTGATTGTTGCAAACCTGATTTGGATCACATGCATTATTCATTTTAAAAAACTTGAAAAACAAAGTTTTGAATAAATATACAACAATATATATATGTGAACAGTTAAAACACACCAAGTCCATGTCCTAGCGGAAACTTTTCTAAGTCCACATTTTGGAGATATGTTCTAGCTAATAAATGACAAAAGTTCTTCTTTTCTAGGTTTTTAGGAGATAAAACAAAAAACTCAGTTCATATATCCTAGAAAACTCAGACGTCCGAGGTCTTTTGGTCAAATTTACAAGTAAGCTTCGGAAAATGTAGAGCCTGGTACCTACCTTGGGGTAATCTGGATCGTAGGTAAGAAAATGGTGTCCTATCAAACATTTCCTTCTTTCCATATTTTAGTAGGTATCGCCATTTGTTTGTTAGCCCGTTGGGTTCCATCAGCATTCAGGTCTGTTTCGTAGCCTAGGTAAATTAAATGTTTAGATAGTTCTTCAGACATTTTTAGGAATGTTTGATCGTTGGAGAAAATTATGTGTATCTTCAGAGCTAGGCTATATTGATGTCCAAAATGCAGTGTTATGAATGACGGCTGGTTGACAGAAAATACTTGTTTTTATTGGTTGATTTCGAGTAGATGTCTACATGAAGTTTGTTTTCTATCACTCTGATTCTTGTGTCCATGAAGACGTGGTTTGAGTTGGAGATTTCTATTGAAAATGTTACAGAAGGATGGGAGTTGTATGCCTTTGATATGCAATCATCGATACTTTCTCTTCCACATTTCCACTTCATTTACATATCGTCGATAAAGCGTACCCGCAGGTATAGTGTAAGCTTTTGTTCTGTATTATCTTTTAAGAACTTATGCTATACCAGTGGGTAGGCTAAACGGGCCAATCAGGAGGTATCTTTACCTACTGAATATATCTTACGGGATGCATCAGGATCAAATTTTGCCTACTGAGTATAACATCTTGCATTTGAAATGTGTCACATTTGTTTGGTTCTGTGGAGGGTGGGGAGGAGGGAGGCTGAATTTTAAACACGCCAACATGGAATAACAAAAAATATAAATTCCAATGAACAAAACTGAATCTGACTTAGATGACGAACCATGTAGTGTGTACTCATTTACAGGCTTCATGGTGATACAGTCTAAAATTACCTTAAAACTGCTTACCGTGCTCTATCCGTTTGTTATTGTAAGGACAATTACGGGATTGATTGTAAACGTGTAAAGGAAAATTAATTTGGGCTACCATCTTCTTAAATGTGAGCGACGGCGTCAAACAGAGAATATCCAGAGAAAGAATACTTTCCTGAATTTTATTGCGACCACATTCGCCCACACAACACTCAATGAGTCAAATAACGTAATTCGCCTTCAATACTTGGCTAGAGTAAGCGACATCGATATCATTCGAGAGATGATAAACTTAGGTGTCACTGCAGTCTGTAACCGTAGCAACAATCTGCAGGACACTATCATCATTATACAACAGAGTACATCATTATTCAACAATCGAACAGTTTGCAGAGTGGTCAAAGATAGCTTTTGGCAAGTGAAGGTTGATGTATATACTCCAAACCCAATTTATGTTATAAGTGTCAGAAATATGGTCATCATGAGGACCGATGATCAACATGCCACGCATGTGGCCAATGGGGAGACCATTCTCACTAGTATCTGAGTGTAGATCAACTCCACACTGTGCCTACCGTGGAATGGAGAACAACGCCAATTCCAAGGATTGTGATACCTGGAAATACAGAGGAGAAGGAAATACAGAGGGTAAACTACATAACTACCATTCCCTACAGGCAAAATCATTCTTTCCTGGCCACTCTTTCTCCGCTGTATTGAAAACCAATCATAAAGCGACGAAGGATGCCTAAACAGAGACAGATCCAACCGGGTCAACATCAAGATCTAACACCCCCTATTACCAAACATAGAGAAGCACGGCATCTACCAAAACAATACCCCACCACTAAAAAATCACCAAAAAATAAAGAAACTCAGCGAAAGAGGCAGCAAAAGTGGTTAGATGACCCCATCAAATCCTATAAAAGGTTTGGAGATATAAGAAAGAGGATACAGAAGCTAAGTAGATCCAGATCTATCAGCATAAAAATCATCCCTGTAGTCGACAATCTCCACTATAATTAATTAAACATAAAATCGAACTGTCGAGAACTTAAAGCCTATTGCATTGATATTCGTCTGCTTTCAAACGAATATGATTCTGCAATAATATTCCTTAAGGAAACTTGTTTGAAAGATCCTGATAACATCGGCTTCAAAACTATTCCATGGTTAGTACCTACGTTCAGAATGTTGATAGTGTCTCAGGAGGAATTTCGATTGTTGCAAACAAAAGAGCCCAAAATTAACACAAATTTGCAAGCCATTAATGTGAGTGTCACTCTACATCCAGTGATTAACTTTTGTTCTATTTACATATTGTAAAGGCCAACCTACTACCAAATCAATTACAAACTTATATTCAACAAATGTTCAACATCAAAAATCAATAGCATCACCAAGTGTTTGACGATTTTAATGCTCATAACAGTTTATGGTGAACAAACCACATAAGCGACAGAGGCAAAAGGTTGAATATTACATTACTTGACACGATTTGTGTTATATAACACCGAGTAACGGCTAGTTACACGTGTACCGATTTCTCAATTTTTCCTCATTCACTATTTTTTAGGTTATTATTGATAAGTCGCTAATGACCGTCAGAGCAGTGATCACTTTCCACTCTCGTGCAAAAACCAACGCTACTATTGATGACGCAAATTCACAGTTGAATTTAAAGAAAGCCGACTGGGCCAACTTTTAAACACTTTGCACAGCTAGACTTAACAGGACTACCTTCCTGAACAACAATGAGCCTATTCGACAATTTACTTCTGTCTTAATCTAGCCAAACTGTAAAAGAACCATAATACCGTTGTTCAACAAAGAATGTCACGAAGTCATTAGACAACATCGAGAAATACTGAAAAAAGATCTAATACTCGTCCAACGCCCGAAACTTTAACTAGGTACGGTAAGAATGAGACAAATTATCATGAAAAAATATGTTTCAACTTTAAAATCTCGTTCCACTCTTAATAAAGTATGGGACATTCTCCGCAAAATACAATGTAAGGCAAACCACTATTCTTTCCGATAGCAGAAGAATATTTCCGATGATTGAAAGAGTAAAAGAAAAGACAGGGTTGAAATTTACATTAAATAGCTCAAAAAGCTATATTAATTCGTGTTCAATGTTGGAGAGTATGAATTCTTTGAATAAGGCCCATGATATATTTCGCTGGGCCTGACGATACACATCAGCAAGTTTTAAACCAGTTTCCGACCCATCACAGTTCCTCTGGAAGTCTTCAATGATTTATGGATTACTGTTAATGCACCAAAAATTTTGAAAGAAGTAATAGTAATACCAATTCACAAGCCATGTAAGGGTAGCGCAGATCCTACCAGCAATGGACCATGGCACTGACGAGCTACGAAAGCAGTTTAATGGAATTAATGACCAATTCAAGGCTTTATGGTATTTGGAAACAAATAGTTTAATATCTCCTTTACAAAGTGGCCTTAGTTCGTAACACTAATCACCATCTGGCTAGAGTGGAAACATTTATTTTCAACCCTTTAACAAGAAGTAACATTTATTAGCTGTTTTCTTTGCCTTATAAAAGTCGGCTTGGCCTCTTTCATACAAAACTTTCTCAGACAGAGAATTCAAGGTATGCTTGGGTTCTACCCTCTATGTTATACACGAGCAAAATATGGGTGTGTCCCAGTGCAGTATTTTATCTGTGACGCTTTTCAACATCAAAAATCAATAGCATCACCAAGTGTTTGACTCCTGGTGTGAATTGCTTCTTATATGTTGATTTGTTCATAATATGTTACCAACCAAACCACATGCATACAATTGAGGGACAACTACAGCAACATGTCAGCAAGATTCAAAATTGGGCCAATGCGAACGGTTTTAAATTATCGAAATTCAAAATGGTATGTATGCATTTCTGTTAGTAACGAATATACCATGATGAACCTAAACTCACGCTGGACGGGACACCTATTCCATTTATTGAGGAAACAAACATGTACGTATTACCTTAGACAGAAAACTGACATAATTCCACACCTAAAGATCTTGTAAGCTAAATGATTGAAATCTATAGATTTATTTACAGCAGCAGCGCGCTGTGACTCTAATGCTGATAGAAACGTCCTCCTCAGCCTGTATAGAATATTTATTCGCTCAAAAAAATAGCGTTGTTTATGGTTCAGCTAGGATGTCTTATTTGTAAATGCATGGCCCAATCCATCATCAAGGAACAGGGCTCGCTTTAAGAGCATTTAAGACATCCTCGACTGAAGGCCTTATCGTTGAAGCGAATGAAGTAACTTTCTCATATCGTATAGGAATGATTTCCGCACATCATGCTCTCAAATTAAGCAGCAGAGAGGGTAAACAGACAACTTTGCCTAAGACGTTTTTTTTTTTTTAAAAAAATAAAGGTTCCTGCAGCACCAGCAGCATATGCAGACGAAGTTAGTTTTGGTTTTGTTAATAATGGTATTATGGCGTTGTTGGATAGTGCTACGTACATGATTGACGGAAAAAATATTGGATCAATTCAAAAAGACGTTAACGTTGCTACAACAATACTTGGTCTTGCAAGATACAGTGACGATTATTCAAGATCAGCTGTCCATCAATGATGTTTGTAAAAGACACCTCTAAGTCGCCAGAATACCAACAATATGAAATAGGACGACCAAGAAATTATGCCAGAAACACCGATGCAGATGTAGAGAGAACGATTATTAATGTAGATCCAGATTTCAACTTAGTATTTAGATCGCGTCGAGCGATGTTAAAAGGAAATATGAAAACATTTTCATGTGCAATTTCACTGTCACATATCTCTGGATTCTGCAGACATGTACGAAGGGTTATATTCGGAGCTAAACATACATTTGCACTCGTACGCAAAAGTACAGACGATGATGCAATATGGAGACCCGCTGGTGATCCTGGTATTATAGTACTAACAAAACTTTACCTGTGGATGGCAGTTATATACCCCTCGATATCTGAAGAATAACGGTTACTTTCTTTATGGATCAAGGTGGTAAATGAGCGTTATCATGGTTAGCAATGACCACAGATGCTATCCAGAGTAATATTAACGGTTTATTTACATGGCAGATAGCTTCTCGTCAAGGTGTTTCTGCACCGCGACACATATTTATTGCATTTCAAGATATTACACGAGTAAATCCGGAAACGCACAGTATTATGAGTTTTGATAATTTTGGAGTTTCTGAGGTTTTATTAAGAATAAATGGACATCAAGAACCATCTGAGGATATTTTGTTAAATTTTGATCAAAATAATGTAGCACGTGCGTATTATCGTCTTATGTCGTTCATGGGCATTGATCAAAATGTTGTTACTAGATTACAAATATCACAACTAGATTTTACAACTCTGTATCCGATTTATTTCTTTTCGCTGTAACATTTAGATTTAACCAGACATTCTTTTGTAGATATACATTTTCGAGCTCGTGTCAATAGAGATGTTGGAGCTATTCCTAATAACAGAGCATTTGCTGTTATACTCAGTGATAAATCAATGTTACTCGTAGGTGTTGGTGGACGAAGTCATTGATGCGCCAGTAGAGAACATGTAACACGTAATTAGATCAATTATGAATATTATAAATGTCATACAATCACGCTAATATTACCCTGACTCTTGGTCAGGTCAAAAGACTGCAATCAGCATCAAACAATAATTGTGGAATAAAAATATCGTTGAAAAAAGAACAGATGAGCGGTTCAAATAAATTATCGTTGACCGATCGACAATTCAAAAACTTTAATGAAGCAAAAAGATCAAATAAAGGCGTCAAATTTAGTCTTTCTGCAGGCGCCATAAAAGATACTTTTAAAACGGGTGGTATATTTCCCTTCCTCGCAGCTATACCAGCATTAGTAGCCGCTGCAGCCCCAGCTGTTGCAAAAGCTGCTGCGTTAGGCGCTGTTGGAAACGCTGCTGGAATGTCGTTAAAGAAAGCATCCGGACGTGCAATCAAAAAAAGGAAAAGGTCTAAGACCTCAAGGAACACCGCTTTCATGGCACGGAAAAGGTCTACGACTAGGAACAGTTCGATGATATTTTCACTATCAAATTTTGTTTTACTCGATGCTGCTAAAAAAAAACTGAATATAAAAAATTTCAGAGGTGTCTTTATGCGCGATCAATTACCAAAACAACCTTATAATAATGAAACTGTTATTATTAATCTCGATAAAAACTCTAGACCTGGCACGCATTGGGTAGTGTATGCAATTGATCCACGTGGATTTATCTATTTTGATTCATATGGATTAGCGCCACCGAAGGTCGCTGGTATATATAGGTTGTCTGTGTTTGGCGTTGCAGAATCTAACATACCACATCTCCATTAGTTAATAAACTAACTAGAACCGTATATGTAATGTTGGATAAAGATTCTGAAGAACCGTTCACGTTGGAATCGTTGGATAGAAGTTTGTCCTCCGCTACTTACTGGTGGTGTCTGGAATTTGTAACTAAAGCTCCCATTTTAATTACTTAATTAAATGGCAACGTCATAAGTATAATGAATCCAATGACAGAGTCACTCACTGACGTTCAACATCACATATATAATCAGGCGTGTAAGTGTCAGACTGAACTAAAAATTATGATCGACGAATACACGTTGAAAGTAAAAAAATGTCGCAGACGCATGGTTGTTATCGATGTAGTAGTTTACTCGGTTTCTGCCATTGTTGCTGGAACCGTATTATTATTATCAACGTTAACTATGACTGCTCCTGTGGTTTCAACGATTGTGGTTTCTACAACATCAACATGTGCAGGTATTCTCAGTATTATCGCTAAAAAAATATCTACATGCACGAATGATAAACTACGCGAGTACATCATGAAATTGCACACAGCAACAACCGCCTATACTAAATTATGCTCGCATCTTTCCTTGTACCTCAGTGATGGTAAAATATCTGATGAGGAGTTCGTTACGATAATGAAAACCTACGATGAAGCATTTGTAGCAGAAAGTAATGCATTTTCTAGTGACAATAGTGGAAATATTGAGAACTAAATAATAAAGATAACAATAATGGTTGAGTCTTTGACATCGTCAAGGGAATTATTGCAACAGATCGCCACTAATACAACTCCTTCAAAAACTACTATGATATCAGTAAGCTCGACCAGTCCTGAATTTAGCGTTAACTTTCCAACTGCAATTCCAGCAAAATAAATTCCATTGGCTCAACTCCGCGTTTATAATAGCTGGCCAAATATCTGATCCAAACCATTCGGTGGATTACAAGCAAATAATTCATTGGTATTTGCTACTAAGAATAAACCGGTTGGAACACCTGATTGGCACATTGTTGGAATTTCAACAGGCAGTTATAAAATAGAGGAGATTAATGACTAGTTCCAACGCAGAATAAAATCTATAACCGTAAAAAAGTCAAAAATAGCTATCACTGTTTACGATCCAACACTATCAGCGGTAACTGAAGTAAATTTCCCTGATTACCTCGTAGATATCTATCAGAGTTCGATCAGATCAATGTTAGGATGGCCTGATGTTGCACCTACTTATCAAGGACCAACAGAACCAAAGAAATCCGACTTCGTCACTGATGTTAAAAAATTTATACAATTTCCAAGTTGTCGAAGAGTAGAAGAAGCTTATCCATGGAAATTGAATTCTGGTACTGATAGAGGCGTGCATCATATAGATCGAATATTTGACTATTTTATAAAATATATTGATGGCAAGGAAGGTAAAATAGCAACACTACATATTGATCTAATAAATTATTATGCTAATACTATTAAATCTGAACATGAACGTGTATTTAGAAATCAACAAAATTTACTTTTAAGTATTAATATTTCTAACAATGATAATTTTAAAAAAATCAAATAATTGAATCTATAAAACATTTGAATTAAGTTGCTTCTGACCTGGAGTTCATGAATAATGTTTTTATTTTTCAGCGAGAAAAGATTAGTACTTCCACCACCAGTTCAAAATATATTTTATGAAGATAGAATAATTAATGAAGGCGATCCAATTCAACGTATTCCAGCCAATCGTTTTTTACAACAGTTTTTCTAAGAAATTTTGGAATTACGCAAGAACAATTACCAACATTTATCATTCCCGGATCTTACTTAGGTGAAAATATGCATTAGTTTTCCCATGGGTTTTGTTTTGCAATTTTAAAAGTCAATGGCGCCTCATTATCACTTTCACTATCACTTTCACTTTCTACATTTTCACAATATTCCCTTAACTGTCTTAAACGATAACAGATAATCTTTCTCTTTTCGTATTCATGAGATAATTCTAACTTGATTTTGTTAATAGCGTTTGATAGAGGTACAAACAATTTTACCTGTATATCAGTGACTGCTGCTAGAGATTTTAACATTCCACTTTGCATTTCCTTTAAACATTTGAAATCTGATGAAAGCGTAAATCTGTTTTGGTTTTTGAGTTGTTGTAATGAGTCAAAATCACATAGAATCTTTACAGCATTAAGATTTTCAGACACATCGATACCGTTATGTTGTAATTTTTTAATAGAAACAATAACATTTATATGTTCAGTATTCATTATATATATATATATATATATATATATATATATATATATATATATATATATATATATATATATATATATATATAATACAAAAATTAGCAAAAATAGACCAACATTAGGTGACATCCCAAAAATATATCATCGAAATATGGATCAGTCTCAGCAGCGATGCCGAATAAGATCATCCTGTCCAGTCCACATTGTCCCGCCCTCTTTGCCGCGCCCACTTTGCTCGCCTGTTTTGCCAAATGGTATAGGATAAAATAGAACAAAAACACAATGTGGCCACTTTACTCTGTCCACTTTACCCTGTCCACTTTTAATCTACCATGTCCACTTTACCCTGCCCACTTTTCCTTTCACTTTTCCCTCGCCCCTATCCCCACCGCCCTACTCCCCACCCTTTTTTATCTTTCACATGTTACAAACTTTTACAGGCTTTTGCAGGTTTTGAACTCACAACCGCTGGTTTTATAGATCCGCACGTTACCTACTGAGTTATGCCACGATGAAGTGTATAGGATAAATTAGTTAATATATACTTAACGTACTCATTTTACACGCCCACTTATACGTCCACACGCACACTTTATAACGCCCACACGCCCACTTATACACCCACCTTTTTTAAAGATGGTGGTTTTCTATTTTAACAATGGTATTGCATGGCTTTGTGGTTTCTGTTAAGACAATAGAACACTATCATTTTTTCAATCTTTATTACACTCTTATACGTGAAGTGTATTAAACATAAACATATTGCCTACATCTGTATAAATAGCACTGTTTATTATACAAAACTTATTTCTATTTGGCACTGTATAATATGTATACAGAATATGTTTTAACAGACGCTAAATTTCCTTGTATTATGCAGATTTATCTTCTTGCTATATGGAGAAAATCGACAATAACTACAGCACTGATGTCTGAGTGTTGGAATTCATAATGTATTACTGATGCATCATTTTTGTTTTGTTTTGGTAAATAAATTTGCCATAATGCCTGTCGTGCTAACTAAGCTGCCTAAGCAAGTTTAGTGATCGCTGCTTTACCTTTTCAATACTATCTTGGCCTATAATAAATAGATTCCATTATAATAATTATACAACTAATTAACAGCCCCTATCATTATTTTACCTTTCATGGCGGATTTTATTAGGAAACTAGCGAGTTTCTCTCTAACAAATTTATCAGGTATAGGATTAATGCATGAATCAATTTCACATCTGCGAGATGCCGTTGCTGCAAATCAGGATTTTTATAAGCAACGTCATGAATGTGACATGCTTGATCGATCTTATTTACTGGATACTCTCCTGGTCTTGGTCGATCTTGGTTATCGAGTCTGATATCGAGACGAGTTCCAGGACCACAGTAATTATATCCAGGAAGGTGTTTCTCACCAGCATACTTAGCCCATGGTAATCCAGGTATTTTTCTAAAGAAGCAGCAATATTCCACCTATCTTTGTTGTCCCTGAGATAAATTTATATTTTTGTGTACCACATTGTACACATTTACCTGTTAATACACGTCTTTAAGTTTTTGTTATTATTGTTGTTAATCCAGTGGTGGTAGTAGATAATCTACATCGAACACAATATAGACACATGTTATTAATAATATGGATACAATAATTGACTTTTCGGCTACACAAAAACAGGAACCAGTGAAGCACCATCCAGCATTACCAAATTCGATAAGAATGATTATAATAGGTCCATCTGGATCAGGTACAACACAATTATTGTTAAATTTATTAATGAGGTGGTTGAGATGGAACAAACTATATTTAATAGCACCGTCTGTAGATGATCAGCATTGTTACTAAGTACTTAAGGATTTTAACGAGAAAGCAAAATCAGTTAATAAAGACGGTGACGATATTATTGACTTTATCACAGATATAGATGAAGCCCCGTCTGTAGATGACTTAGATAGATTCATTAATAATCTGGTAGTATAATATGATGTGATGCTGGACAAACAATCTAATCCAGCTCGAATATTTTCTCGAGGTAGACTCAAAAACACAGATGTGATTTATGTTACTCAAATATATTCACAAATACCTAAAGTGATCAGAGATAACTGTAATATTTTGGTTGTGTTTAATGGAGTAGATAATTATACTCTGCAGAATATGTATTATACCTGGTGTTCAGGGGATATGGATATGAATAAATTTAAAAATTTATTTTCTAAAGCACAATCTGTTTCGTTTGGATTTGTAACGATAAATCTACATGATCCAAGATCAAGATATCGTGTAGGTCTAAATAAAATCTTTGGTAAATCACCCTGGTCAAAATCAGGAGCAGCAGAGAGGGTGAAGGACAACAATTGTGTCGCTTTACGAGTAACCAAAATCGCCTTACAAAATCATAAAAATACGTCAACAAAAATAAACTAACCAAAGGTTTTATTATACGATTAAATACTTAATCGTGTGGAAAGAGACTTTGGTTTAGCGTTGTTGACGTTTTTTTTTCTCAGCCTCTGCATGAACTTTTATTTTTTTTGAAAAACGTCTCAGGCAAAGTTGTCTGTTCACCCTCTCTGCTGCTAATTAAGAGCAAACCTTCTGAACCCTGCTTTTTGGCTCTTTTTCAATCCAATTACAAAATCTTATACGAAAAAGGACAAAACGCCATACTTGCCTTTACCATTAGAATATCACCCTGCTTTGACAGTATCACAATTGATTTTTCAAAAATTAAGAAAACGTCCATCTCGAAATCAACGCCCTGGCTACCCATACAATTAAGAGTACTTTTTCACTTTGCACAATTGAACAAAACGGAGACAAGCCCTTCCAACTTCCACAACTCTTCTTATGAACTTATTCAATTCGAAAACTACACATATATTTATACTCATGAATCATATGAGGAAAAGGTTGCTGCTGCATTCTTTAGTTTTACACAGACAGCAGACGTTTGCTTGTCAAATTGTAATTCAATGTTTACAGCCAAAATCAGGGAAATAGACCCTGTTCTGTTTTATATTAAATACAAACGTATTTCAAACAGCATCATCTTCTCTGACTCACTATCAGTACTTCTGTAACTACATAATAAAATCTGGAGAACACATTATTAGTCAATATTCTCCTCAGAATTACTAAGCTGAGTACCTACCACAACATAGTATATTGTTGGCTACCCAGCCATATTGACATTAAATATATTGAAATAGCAGACCGCGCTGCTAAAATGACACTGTCCCTTGAACCATCTGATTTTAAGATACTGTAAACTGATTTTTGAACCTAGTATAAAAAATTCTTTACGTCAGAAATTTGAGGCATTATGGGATGATGCAGTGAATAACAAACTTCATTCGATCAAGTCAACACAGAAGAATGGATTACTTCTTACAGAAACATGGATAAGAAGGAGGGAGTCGTTGCATAAATTCGAATTGGTCATACGTATATAACCCAGTCGCAAATACTAAAAGGAGAAGACCCAGTGTACATTCCTTGCAATAAACCATTCGCTGTTAAGCACTTCAGAATGGATTTTTTCTATCTCCAACCTACTAGCGATCAGTATTCCAATGTGTGTGATATTAGGGAGCTCTTGGATAGAGTCAGCGTGGCTTGTTTCATAGATTTCATGAAGGAAGTAAACATTTATTACAAGATGATTTAATTTCAATTACATCTCATCTTTCTCCATTAACATACACCATCTATATTTCCCGTTCATCAAGGTGCTTTATTTATTTATTTACCATCCGTTAATTTTCTTTTCAAATGTTCGACCAGCGATACAAAAACTTGTACCACTTTTAATCGATCAAAGGTATACACTTTTGTATGGAGTTAAACAGCCTCACAGTGCTCGTGGGCTGTAATTATAGAATCAACAAAAGAAACATCTTTCCGGTACTTGATCATCTAGAATTGAAGTATCGACACGAAGAGTCATGCATTGAAAAGGTTACCTTGTTAGCAATTTATTTCTCGTGTAGATGAACATATTGTAATGTATATTTAAAATTATGCTCATATGCGCGTGCGATGTTTGTCAGTTTATTTTCATTACCTATGGGTCACTTTCTCTGAAAGATAAGGCAGCCCAAGCAAACCCATGGACAATATTTACAGCTTTTGGTACAGGAAATATTAAAGACCTTGGTGATTGCTGGATTTCAGGAAATATGTAAAACCTTGGTGATTGCTGGATTTCAAGCCATACAAGCCTAGAGATCGAACAAAATTACTAGACGTTCTGGAAGTAGCTAAACATTTAGTCGCAAATACTTACACATATTAAAACGCAATCCATTGTCGTATAGCAAACAGTTTACAACTCTTGATCACGCAATTTAATCCGGTTATATATTCTTATGGACACAAGACCAATTTCCGTATTTGCTGTCATGTTTATTGGGTGCTTGGCCCTATTAAGGTGTTTGCAAGTGTCTTTGACATTTTTTTTATAGGACTGATGACACATATCTTGCATTAGAATATGACCTTTCTGAAATTCAAGAGTTACCACTGAGCTAATGCGGTTCGGTATCCAAATCGAAGGTGATATCTCAGGAAAGGCAGTTGTTTAGAATGATCCCGATTTGAAAAAGATATTTATAAAGTTTAGTTTTTTAGTGGCAATAAGAAAGTAATCAGAAATTGTTGTAATTTTTTAATACATGTGTTTCAAAGTATGCAACTTCATGATGCTAGTTTATATCTAGTTCAAATAAAAGTATCATATGTGAGCTAACCTTTTCATGCAGCCTCAAAGGAAAGGTTCCAAAATGGAATGTGAAGTGTAATTATTCGATTTTATTGTGATTGAATATTTAATTAATATTTATACAGTCATTGATTGGACAGAGCCTCTCCTCTTAAATGTCGTAGTGTTGAAAATTTATATTTGGTAAAAAAGAAATATTAAGTTTGATATACATGTATTCTTACTTACCCGCTGCCGTAACCCATCATTCTGCAGGCAACGTGGGCTTCCCTTGAGGTGAAAATATCGTCACAGACTGTTCCCCATATTCCATTATAGAAAACTTCAAGTCGGCCAGTTACAAGGCGAGCTATAAAAACATTAAGAACAAATATTGTGATATTATTACTACTGTTACCACTAATAATAATAGAAAAAAAGTTGGCAGAAGAAGAAAAGCAGGAACATAAACAGGAGGGAAAAAAACAAGAATGCAAAGAAGAGATGATGACAAAATGAGCAATGCCATTTCTTTGATACTGTGGATTATCCTGTTACCTTTTGTCATTATTATTGCATTGTTTTTGTTACTGCTGTTGTTGCTAGTAGTAGTACTAATAGTACTAGTAGTAGTATTCGTCAGCGTATAGATTGCGAGCGGTAATACTAACATACCACTTATAGTAATACACAATTTTACTATTATTATTGAATATTAACTAATGCCTTCTTTACAAAATATTAAATATTAACTGATTCCATCTTTCACGTCTTTTAAGTTAACGAAAATCGTTCATACGTTCTACCTTTCACGTGCAAAATTTGCCAAATATGTAAATAAAATATACACAAAGCAGTCAAAATTAGTCTCTCAGAGGAGTTAGTAAAATCAATATCCATATAACAACAAAAGGCAAAGGGGCGTTCAAACAATATGATACACTAGATTATTAATAAACAACACAAATTTTATTTGTTCAAAAACGTCTCAATCATAAATAGACGAGTGCTAAATTCAACAGATATGCGAGTTCCGCTTAATCCTATCTCACTTGTGACACCATTCTAACATGACGAATAATCGTGTGATTTTAGCGAAACTATTTAAAACAAACAGTGCGAATATATATATATATATATATATATATATATATATATATATATATATATATATATATATATATATATATATATATATATATATATATATATCTGTTTAAGTGCAATGTGCAGCTGATTGAGAATTTGCATAGAACATCATTGTTATGAAGAAACATCAGTTGGCAAATTTGTTTAGAAGGAGCCTGCTCAGTCGAGAGGTCAGAGATTTAAAGAATGAGAAATATCAGAATTAGAAAAGTATTCTGTCAAAAGAAAGATAACCTTTCATAAAAATATAGAATAATGAAAGAAAACATAACGCGAAACGTGCCGAGTTCTGGAGGTAACAATATAGTTTAAACAGATGAATGGGGCAAGGAAATTAGAAATTGGGAGATAAGATTTTATTAGCTTAAGTGAAGTTAGACAAAAAAGATGATAAACATTAAACAGCCAGAGTACCAGAAGGAGTAAAGAAGGGATGCTAATAATGGTGGAAATTTACATCCTGAATGGGTGCTAATGGTACGGATTAACAATGTGACGCATTTAAATTATATGGCCACATCTTGCCCGACTGTCGGAAGCGAACGGGCATTTTCCAAGAAATAGCAGCACTATTGTTTCCAGCTGAATGTCAGGATTTTGCAAGCATTATTATGTCCGGGGTTAAATATACAAGTTTTTACAGGTCTATCCGAATATTATTCAGTTGATTGGCACGAGTCTTTCCTGCGAGGCTAGAGTGACGAAACTGTCACGTAAGTATGGTATTACAAGAAAACTTGGAGTTCAGGAAGCGGTGTCTAATACTGCATGGGTATGACGCATCATTTAACGGGACCGTACTGAAAAATGTATTTAGTACTGAAAATATCTTGTGCAATAACCAAATAATTTATGACGTGGAGAAGAAGATAATTAAAACATTTATTTTAATTTGCTTAACTCCAGAAAATTAGGTCACATGCGTTTAATGTGGCACATAAGTACATGATTGCAAACATTTTGATCATAGAAAGAAAAAGAAAACAAATAAATAGCAGGGTATTAGCAGTATTTTAAAGGCCTGACTCGAATATTGTGTTACACAAACATGTCGATCCTGTGACGTATGACAGAGACGGCATCAAATATAAGAAACACTAGAGTATGATTAGGTCAGGTGCTTGTAACATAAATGTATACAGTAGGGTGATGGTAGATATATACTCGAGCTAGTGAATTGTGGAACTAGATATATAAAAAAACCATTAACAACTCTGAACATTGAATGTTTTCCTAAAGGACTTATTAACACGTTCATTTGAGCAAGGTGCTTTAAAAGGTCTTTACGGATGGTGGGTCCCATTATTATTCCATACATTATGGCGGACATTAGTAAATTAGTATCGATTTTAACAGGTGAGCACAAGACCATCTCATCCCGTGTATTTATTTTACAGGGAATGCAATATATCCTTGACCATATTAGAGATTTAAGGTTGAGAGATTGGAGCCGATATTCTTCCCACATCGCAACGCACATCATTTAGACTTTAAATTTGTGCCGTTTGAATTTTGTCATACTGTACTACAATATGTGATCCTTTGTAGATTTTCCGTGTACAAAGTTTGCCTTATATCGCTGACGGTAAAGTAAAATAAACGTGCCAATAATGCAATACATTGTCGAGAAACACGAAAGAATTCTGTGTAGTTGTCAGCTGGCTCACTGTGTTCTCGGCAAGTCAGTTGTCAAAAATACCACATGATACAAACGTGGAAAGCAGAAGAGGTCATTCCATGTAGTCGATAGATTGTTGACGCTTCTCCCTACTAGATGGAGTAAACTATATATCCACCAGAAAGGACCTTACGATTTCACATGAGACCAAGATGAAATCTACCTCACAATGGACATCCATAGGACGTTTATCATATTATATGCATATATATTACAACGATACGTTGAAGAGTCAGATGAAACTATATAAATTGGGTAATAAAGCTAGTATCGACAGCGTTTATCAAGTTTGTACAGCGAGTACAGATATTCCTCCACAGTGCCCGCTGAGGATGGAATATAATTAATCGATAACGATAACTGCTGCTCAGAGCTACTTGAAGGTTTGCGTGGACAAAACACTGAAATTTTAAGTTTGATAGCCAGAGTGAACACAGACCCGCCATATCATACCGAGTTAAATAGACATGAAAGACTATTAAATTCATGAGGGTCAATCATTACTGAAGGCTATCCAATATGTTTTAATGCAAGGGAGACGACAAAAAGAGAAAACATGCCGTGTGTTATAGTGATTGAAGCTCAAATTCCCCACATCCATTATCCAATGGTGCTTGTCGAACAGAATGGTGAATAAATATGATTTTGTATATATTTTTGAAAATTGAATAGGAATGTCAATCCAGTGTCATATATAAAGGGATTTCCTTTAAAACAGACACCTTGCAATTATATTTTAAATTAGTAAGAGATAATTTCATGAACAACACGTAAAATGGTTTTATCAGTTTAATCTACTTCCAGTTGGATGTTTAGTCGTAATGAGTGGCATTTAGGACATGTTTTCAAACTGTTAAAATGCATTAAAAGCGCACATATCTCGTGTAAACACATAGGATAGTAAAGGATCTTACGATATTAATCAAATTGTTCAATAAAGTCACCAAAGCTAATCACAAAGAGATATCTCATATGTTATGTATTGCCTATTTCCAATTTCTGGATTATCGAACAATTTAGTCAAGACAGTTTAAACCTTCACCCTGATAGAGCTGACGTAATTAAATTACGTTAATATACCGGAAACTAAGTTTTATGTTCTATATTGTATTGGCATGTAGGGAGTTATGTGAAATGCATTACCAGTTTTGCCGCAATACCTAATCTGCTGACAGTCTTGACACTAAAAGTTTAACCCATCGGTGTTTCCTGGGATCCATGCCAGTGCATAGCTTATAAGGAAACGTTTATCAGTCGTAACACAGGATACGGATACATTTGTCTCAGTTTACGTTAGTGAATTAATCGTCAGATATATAGCTGTTACGGGAAATAATGATAATTTGGGGCTTCGTGATAATGTAGTCAGTGGTAAAGATTGTACCAGAATAGCACTGCTCTGATGAATAAAGATGAGCACGATTAATTATTCAAAAGACTAAGAGGAGTGAAACAAGCAAATTGGCTCCTTTAACATTTTGCTCAACTGTGCAATCCAAAATATATTGTTCAAATTTAATGGATGTAGAAAAATGCCAGCATAATTATAATTTGATCATTAAATTGAATATTAGTATATATGCGTAGAGCTATATATCTCAATGTTACTATATGTTTGAAAAGTGGTCATACATCCTTTATACATGTTATGATTCCATCCATTCACCTAATATGTTCCTGGATGTATGTATCAATAACTATTTTAAAAATTCAAATGTCAATCACATACGATTTACGATTCCGTATTTTGATCATCTTTGTTGAGAGATCCATCAATCAACCTATCAGCTGTGTATATTTATTAGTTCGAAACATTGATCATAATAACTCATATACGATATCTTTGAAATGCTGTGTAATGTTCAAATTCCGTTTGGGAAAGATATCTCGTTTTAAAGTTGTAAGTATTGATATGTCAGATTCGTTCGTCATTTATTTGCTTAACCTATAAACAATATTCACGTCATTGCTTGCGTAGTTGCCATAAATGCAATCATACCGGGGATTATCCTGTTGCAAATGAAGTGTACTAAGAATCTTAACGAGATACTAAACTCGAAGGACAAATGCTAGAGACATGTTCGGAGGGATGGATTTCAAAGTGGGAAAACTAAAATTACTTTAATTCATAAACACATCTCAGAAAGAAAGATTTGACATGATAATGACAACTAAAATTAACACAGTAACAAAGTTTCTCATCTATATATCGAATATAGCCAAAGTTTTAGGAAGATGTTGAAGAATAAATGCTTCTGATAGAGTTGGTTGAGGAATTGGTAGCAAGGACTTATTCGTTCAAAATGTTATACAATCCATAAAACATAGTCAAGAATCGAGTTATCCAGAAGTCACTAGATAGTGTTTTAGTTCGACTGCCAGTATTGTATGTTTTCTTATATTCCAGTTGAACAGTTTGTTTATTACGCGTCTGAGCATTTAAGTTTGTCTATACAAGCAGTTTTTGATTGTTGGTTGCACTTTTATCAGGAACGTATACATGGAAACAGCAATGGTAAGGAATTAATAATTTACTAAACAGATAAATTATTTCAGCAGATACAACTAGAAACATAATAATAAACGATTGTTAACTGCTGTTTTCAGGATATATATATATATATATATATATATATATATATATATATATATATATATATATATATATATATATATATATATATATATATATATATATATATATATATATATATATATATATATATATATATATATATATATATATATATATATATATATATATATATATATATAATAAATCGTGTTGAGTTGTGAACGAAATACTATCTGTATGCTTTGACATTATCGTGTTATGCATATTACCCTCTTGTATCCAGCTATCCAGCTATCTTTTTTGACTAGTTTTTTCCCATTGATATTTATAATTTTACCAAGTCGGTATTAATGTCAGAGTTCAGACCTAGCAAAGCAAACCTTATCATAATCGAGACATTCAGTTGTCATCACTACATCACACACAAATAAGAAAATGAAAAGTGCAAAATTCACTGCCCAAAGTTTAGTGGAACATTTGAATATGACATATAGTAATGAAAATCCTACTGCGATATTTTCCTGAGTTGTTGCCCTCTTCTCTCATCATTGATGTTTAAAACAGAAATATTCGAACAGCGTACTGGATATTTGAAATGTAATATATAATGGAATATATATTCCATTTTAGACTTGGCCACCCAAACTCGCATACTATTTGAAAGTATGATTGTAGTTTGAAAGTCCACACACCAATCATTTTTCAGTCCATTATTATGTAGTGGAAAAATTATAACGGTTTAATCTATTTATTTCTGACTTTTCGTCTTGTTTATACCTCTGCAGTTGGTAGTTGCCGAACATTCTCTGTATTGTACAGCATCTCCATCGCAATATATTCCACCATGAGCGGGTCTAGGATTTGTACATGCTCTCGTCCTATTTTGTATACCATATCCACAGTTATTGCTACTGCTACTGAGGCAATGGTTCCAGCTTGTCCATGACGTCCATCCACCATTTACTAAAAGTTACGCAGAATACAACTACGCTATTACAACTACTATCAATAATACTATTACTACTACCACAATTATAATAATAATAATAATAATAATAATAATAAGAAGAAGAAGAAGAAGAAGAAGAAGAAGAAGAAGAAGAAGAAGAAGAAGAAGAAGAAGAAGAAGAAGACGAAGAAGAAGAAGAAGAAGATGAAGAAGAAGAAGAAAAATAAGAATAAGAATAATAATGACAATAATAATGCAGTCAAATTTATGTAATATAATATATATTTAAAACACCACACATTATAAGGAAACAATCAACTTTCAATAAGATACATAATGGTTTTAAATAAAAGGATGGTTTGAAACACAGACACACATACACACACATATATATATATATATATATATATATATATATATATATATATATATATATATATATATATATATATATATATTGTACCAATACCTTCTAGGTAAAATTAACGTTATTTATTTAACAGGCGATGAAGCATCTGGAACTGTATAATATTATAAAGACTTATGCATGCACTATAATTAGCTATAACTACATATGGTGAAATTGTGTATGAAACCTAGATATTACTTTGTTGACCAATTACTCATATACATCTTTTCAGACAACAAAAATTAAGCAACCATTTCCCTATTTCCCTAATGTTGATCGTATTTACTCTACTTTGCCTTGTCAAACGCACTTTCTCTAATGTTCCTTTTTTGAACACAACATATTCTTCTCCCATTCATGACGTCTAGAATTTATAAAAATGGCATCGTTGTGCAAAAGCACGAATTTTGAAATACAAAGTAAAGACTAAGATTACCCTGCATCGATGTTTGCCACTGTGTGAATATTACTTAATCATTTTTGTCCATTTTAAATAATATATCTAATATAGACAGGTGCAACATTTAAGGACTGTGGAAGTATTTACTTACTTTAGGTAATGTTCTTTGCTTATCTGTTTCCTGATTATTGTAGGTGTATATATATATATATATATATATATATATATATATATATATATATATATATATATATATATATATATCACTATAAAATTAAATGAAACGGAAGATACATCAAATTGTCTAAGAAGATTCTTCTTTTACGCAACAGTGGTCACCGTTCTATTATTTCAAAATTATCAAATTGTTTTATTGCTACGCTTGATGAGATTGAGAACACCGGCATTACTGAATGCAATGTAAGCTAAAGTTTCTAGTACAGATTTATAACCTTAGATGTCTTTTGAAAAATATAAATTTTCTCCACAAACTGAAACACTGCGTACAAGAAGAATGTCAATATGACAATATGCAAGATATTTTAATGACATTACAATTATTGATGTATTGCTTGCTTCTTGATTTTCTGTATTCCAAAGCGCTCGTTTATAATAAGCTCTTAATAACTCATATGACTGAACACGTTCAAGATTCTGATACAATTAATATACTTGTCTTTCCCTGGTTATTTACGGACCTTATTTCTCTCTCAGGATATCATTACATATTTCAGCTAATGTCCTTGTGCTATGTTTGACAACAGTACGTCCAAATGAGGCATACCAATAACGAGACAAAAAAAAGTTGAATGCTTATTTCGTATATTATATCGAAAGAAAATAGTGACGCAGTTTTGGTTTAGATATGAGATCAATAACACGTGTCAGTCACATACTAAGGAAATACAATAGATATACTCTTATCATCCATCATGGAACTAAGCTTTCTTATCATAGTATTTGCCTTCTTTATAGTATGCACTGGTTTTGAGATGGTATATTCATCACCATGGATTATAACTATTGGTCAAGAATTAGGTCGTGACAGGTTTTTGACACCAAACGCAATTTTAGTAATGCGATGCTATTCAAAACGGATTACCATGACTTTCTATTATTTTCACATGTCCAGTTTAAAATAAAAACCATCACGGATTTTATAGAGAATGGGGTCTATTGTATGATTGCGCAAGTATGATAAGGACACGGCATTCATTAAATCTTTCTCGGATCCTAAAGACAAAATTAATGTTTTGTTTGCAGTGATAACCTAATAACGGGAAAATCAAACCTATTCCCCGAAATGTAACCATGTAATCAATATAAGTGTAGCTGAGCACGTTTTACGTGTAGATGATCACCTCCTATTAAGAATATTAAATAAAACACCTGATATGATAAATGTAAAATGAGGGCAAAAAACAATATGGTTTTCATGCGAAACAAACTTGTATCTATATTTATAAGTATTTAGAAATAACATATTTCTTGGCAATTAATTATGTTCGTATCCATATAAAGAATGAAATATATTTTATATTTTATTTAAGTAGTGCAAATAGTTGATTTACATTTATAGCATGTCAATAAATTATTCTGCAATCGGTGAGGCTATTACATGAATTGCCCATTTGATGTGATTATATCACCATTTATATATTAATATGATTAGCCTTGCCAGTCTACAAGATAACAATATTATAGGTCTGAAAATGTTTTGGTATTGTTTCGTTTTGACAGAGGGCTATAAGATCTATAATCCCTGATTTCTAATTGATTTTCAAGGTATTAAATTGTAAATTAAATGATAGTCAAAGTTATAGATGCATTACATCCGTTGTTTTCACAACGAAAATATGTCGAATATTATTATGAGATGATCCTAAAAGTCCTATCACAAGTCCGAAGGTATGCATTGTAACGAATGGATTTCAGTAACAGTGAATACCATTACGTAACACAATGATATAATTTAAGAATGTCTTTCAATGAGTCCACATTATGCACAAAACAGAGTATTAGTAAAATCCTCAATGAACACTTTGTATTTCCAACGAATAATTTAGTCCTTCGCAAATCATATTTGAACCCAACAATAAGTGTTTCCAAAGACTGATTATAGAAATGAATAATTGTTTACAAAACGTCGTTACATGCAAACTTCACTTTGTTTGTGACATAATGGAATTTTTTTAACAAAACCCCACAAACATGCACACATAGTCAGATCATGTACTAAAATTCAAGAATGTAGTGTAAGTATCATTTTTAGTTTGCGAATAGATACAGCTAAAAACTACATTGGAAGATCTTTTGAGAAGCAACAGATAAATCAATGTGCTATGTAAGTTAAAGTTATATTGCTGTTGTCTTCTAAATGACTATATTATTTATATACATCTGTATTTTGTAATTGATCTTAGTCAAAAATCAAGGTCTGTTTCTACCTGACCAGGGACATCAATTGTGTAAGCAACATAGTTTTCAGATAATATCTCACTTTGATTATAGATTAAATATTCGGACATTTATGAATTGAGGTGATCCTGTTTACTTTCTAGTGTAGGATAATTATTTTGCACTTGAAAATACATAAACATGTTGAATTATTTTTATATATTTTCAAAACGAGTTTGAGATACATTCTTATTCTATTATTGTGCCATAGGTTTTTATAGTAATGCTTTTATGTAAATAATTAGTCAAATGATTTGACATTCAAAGTTGAATCAGTCTTGTCTTGTTTAGTTTGGTTTGAAGTATTTATTTAAAATATTCAATTAAAACGATTATGACCATGGAATCTTAGAAAATACCTTGCAGGAAGGAATCAACTTTTACGAAATTAAGATAATATTAAAATATGTTCAATGGTGATATTCTTACGAATCTATTCTCTTACAAAATGTAATAGAAAAGAGGTAAAACAAACAAATGGTGTACAATTCAACAAATGATTTATTTCCCTAAATTATAAAATGAAAATTCAAAAATATCTTACAGTATTGCGAATGGAATCCCAAAAAGCCATATATGTTTTATCACATTTATAAATGAATACATTTCTTACTGAATGGAACGTGTTGCCTGAGATGATACAGTAGCAATGGCCTTCAATGTTATGATTTCCTTACAATATTTTAATGTATCACAATAATATGTTCTTGTTTCAGTTTATGTTAATGCCAGAGTCGAAGAATATTACAGACTAGCCAATTATATTTCTAATGAACAATAATTTGAATGAATAATTCACCCAAATGATAAACTTCACACAGCGAAAAGACTGATTATTCAATGGATGTAAAATGCCAAAATGAATAATTTTTCAAGTAAACAAAATTATATTAAAAGCTACAAAGCAAAATTTGAAACAAGATTAGAGTCAAATTTTTATTTCGCGAAAATTCTAAGTTGTCTGCAAGATAATGTCTGCTAGAAAAAGTATAATGAAGACGATTGAAAACATCGGGTTCATCATGTTCTTTGTGGCGGGAATTCCAGTGTCCTAGATCCAGACTCAAATAAATATTTATCGCCATCGGTACAAATTGAAAATATTTATACAACACTTATAGACAAATATGTATTTTTGTTTACAAATTCAAAGTTTCTTGTCAAGCATATAATAAACTTGATTTACAAAAGGTAACGCCAATCCTATAATTATAGATAACATATAATCATAAAGAAAAACACTTATAAATCTAAATTAAATATACACGGTCTTTTCATGCTGAATAAATACAATATTCCAATAAGATACATATATTTATATTAATAGTTCGGATAGAAAAACCCATTTATTTAAAAAGTCTAAATATGGAAAATCGTGATCATAGGCTTGCAATCAGTAATACTTTTTGACACTGTATTTATATAGATTATAAAGGACAGAAAAATGTCTTACCATTTACAACTACCACTTGTCCTTTCCCACAGATACTTACATATAATTGTTTGCTATATTATTGTACCATTCGTCTGTTTGAGGCTAAATTAA
>JAEAOA010000298.1:627500-715000 GCA_016746295.1 Potamilus streckersoni
GTCAGATTAAATCATATTGACAGATGGTTTTACACAAACTATTTCGTGAAGTAACCTGAAAAAGTAACAAACCTACAGTGAACCAGCCACAAAAATGACATAGTTCTTGTAACGGAACTGAAGATCGCACTTATCAAATTGGTAGTGCCGGGAATTAAACTTCATTAAATCTGCGACAAAAGGACGATGTATAAAATTACAGAAAAGGCTAGTTATAAAATGACATTGACAGGTACCCGATCAAAGAATTGAGATGTACTGCAAAATGAAAAGCGAACACGCCTAATTAATAAGCAGCAATTCGTGTTATACTAATGTTACGTCAAAGGCAAGGCCTAGTTCAAAAGGCTAAACTCCCTGCATAAGTTAGACTAATAGAGTGGGCTCTTTATATCTACAATACCTTAATATTGACATGTAAAATGTCTTCGATTACGTTAAGTTTGATAAAAAGAAAAACAAGAGGAGAACGATAACAAGCATCTACCATGACAATTATAATACCTGCAACATGCGCATCATTGCCAGAATTATGATAGTAAAACAATATCAAATGTGATTATGTCAGGAAGGTCTGGCAATGTCTTAGTAATCCATACCTGGACATTTATACAGGAAACAATGGAACGTTTCTTTAGAATTCCCAACACAATCTTTCCCTCCATGAGCTGGTACTGGATTTGAGCAATCACGTGTTCTTGTTGTTGTTCCATTATCACATGTTACAGTGCAATCCGACCACTCTGTCCAGTCTGACCATACGCCGTCGACTGAAAGAAAATATTTTTTATTGCATTTCCATTAAACTCTAGTTATTTTTGTCACTTTTTAAAGCGTCACCATGTCTTGGCCATTCGAAATGTTGCCAACATCTTACAAGTATGCAATGTGAATTCATGACATTGCGCATATTATACATGTACTTTTGCGATCTTGCCTAACAAAAGGAAGTATGGCATTTCATACGCATGTCTCACCATTTTGTGGTCCAAAAATGCTAGTGTTACTTTAAATCATTGCACATTTCAAAGATGTATGTATGCAATTAACGATAATTTCATTGAGAATCACTAAGATAGTTTATTATTCTGTACGCAATGGATAAAATATTGGATCATGGTGTGGCATGTTTTCAGCATTTTACCCGGGAGATATATAATACTATGGAATAAAATTTCTTTCTTAGCTAAAAAAAGACATAAACTTGGCACTAAGCTAACATCATTTTCTGGATATGATGGTGGCGATCACCAAGGAACAAAAAACGATATTATTTACTATTGATTGATTTTTAAATGACAGGTAGGGAAAGCAAGAACAGATGCAAAGTATTGTAATGACTGAGTATTTCTTGATGGAAGAAATCACAGGATAATTATGCACACTACTCAAATCAAGTATGACGAAAAAGTTTAAGTCAAATTTTATGATAATAAAAACCAGTATTAAATGAACCTAGTATAGAAACTGAAGTAATACACACACAAGCACACATATGCACATGTATGTATGTTTATATATATATATATATATATATATATATATATATATATATATATATATATATATATATATATATATATATATATATTTATATGTGTGTGTGTGTGTGTTTGTATCTGGGAAACATTACATATTACTACCTCTCGAATGCTATTACTACTGACAATGAAAACATGGCAGATAATTTGAGAATGAGCAATTTAACTGTCATGCAGGAAATGAAAGACACTGGAAGCCGTATTGGCATAACTGATAATAAATATGACTCTGATTAATCGGTTCATGAACTTAATTTGGTTGTACCTCTCTTTTTGAATTCATGAAGCAACGTTGGAAGTAAATAATTTCGTCACTTTTATCTTCACATAAACCAGTGAAAGAAGCGAAATAGCATATAGCGTAAGACCTCTAATTTGGATTTTTATCTTAGATTTAACAATTCTTCAGTTGTGTCATTGATATTTATGTGTCAGTTTATAGTGATATCTATCTCTGGGACCGCATGCCGCTGACATTCAGCATCATGTCCTACTCAGTCACATTATACTTATACAAAGCCAACTAGTCCTAACACTAACCTCCTAATGCTGAGTACCAAGCAATGCAGCTGCTAGTACCTTTTAATAAGTCTTTGGTATGACTCGGGCGGGGTTCGATGTGTATATATATATATATATATATATATATATATATATATATATATATATATATATATATATATATATATATATATACGGACGGTAAGCAGCCTGTCTTAAACAGCTGATACAAAACCAGAGCAGAGAAAGATTTTTAAATGAATCGGAAAAGCTCAAGAGTAAAAGCTATTTTAACAGAAGATTATATCATGTAGGAGTCTATATTTAGCATAATTTGAACCGTGCAACATTTACACGTGATCATGTACGGCCTGATAACGGCTATATGCTGAATCGCCACTCAAGTGGCCTAAAATCTATTTAAGGTGTATGACATAACGTCTTTTAATCATTCATTTTTAAATAAGATAACGCTATGGTATAGGTTAGTTTAGGATAATAATGTCTATTATACCACTTGTAAGAATTAAAAAAAAGAAATGCTTCGTGAATATTTATAAAGAAATATAAACTTACATTATTTTAAAATGTGTGATTTTGTAATGAACTATAACGTGAGACCTATATTGACGTCCTTTAGTATATGCATTTCAACGAGAAGAATACTACATGACTGTAAGAATGAGTCATTCGTTACGTATATTACCGATTGAACAGAGTCCACAAAAATTTCTGCAGATGGTTTTCGCTTTTTCCATATCTGCACAAATATCAACAACGTGTTCAATAGCTGCACAATTATCCAAAACGTCTACGCAGCGGGCTGATGAAGAACCTGCTGTTGAAGCTGAAAGAATATATTTAAAATAGTGTTATTGTCTTAGAAACGACTGGTTCGAAAATTGTTTTGCAATCAGGACCATGTGCATGCTACTGAGAAAACTGTTGTGTTGCCTGATGTTATAAATCAAGTGCATTTTGGAATTTTAATTGGAATAAATACGTTTTTATGTTTGATGTAATGCCAGTAACAGACATAATACTCACATTTGCATCAATATATATACTGCAGATATTCAATATTCGAATTAGTTTGCAGTTCATTACTTACGTGCGGTGGTATATTCTCCACATATTGTTCCATTGCAAAGTTCGTATTCATATGGATCTCCATTACAGTAATGCCCGTATAGAGACGGAGGTGGATTATTACACTGCCTATATCTTTTCATTAGTCCTACGCCACACCGTGAGCTGCACGAACCCCATGCTTGCCAGCCTGACCAGCCACCATGATCTGTGTGAAGAAAAAAAGTAACTTTCATATCACTCAGCTTAGTAAGAGACATGATTGCGAAGTATAACATTGTATAATTTCTTTTCCTTTTCATACACACATATACTAATTACACAAAAATATGAATTATTCATGAACGCTGTGACATTAATTGCATATTCGAAACAGTATATTAAATAAAACGAGTTAAAAACTAAAAGAAACTTACTAATGCAATCACTAGAGAATGTTTCAGTAATTTGCTTAATATAGTTCGAATGTGATTTTATTATTATTCCATATAGGTAAAACATAAAAAAGAATTGCTTTTGAGGAAACGTTTTCACACTCAATAAAATGATTGACTTTATTTATTTTGATATAAACATGGTCATCGTATATAGAAGAGACACACGCACTTTAGTTTGTTAGAAAAGGTAAAAAAGCTCTTTTGTGGTAAACGTTGACAATCGAAACCATTACCTTGGATGTGGCAACTATTGCATACAAAGTATCCCAGTTGAGGAAGGAAAGATTACACGGGATATAAAACCATGCATGCAGTGCATTAGCGATGAGGAGCACAAATAAGAGATCATGCAATTCATTTCTTACTGCCACAATAATCTTCCATCCATACAGACAACGGCAAGTTAATTTATTGCCGCACGATATGAACTATAACATCTACGTACCTATCATGGTTTGTCAAGATCGATCGATCAATCCACTTTGCTCTGCGTTCATCCTTTGCTTTCAGAGCTTGGTTTTTACGTTTTTGAATAGATGTCTCTACACGGATGCAAAGAGTATTAGCAAAATCAACTAACCTGTTATAAATGTGTTTGTGTCCTCTTAGGTATTCAATATATTGACATTGACTCGAAAAATATAATATTGTGTGCCCAAAGTTTAATTGGAGGGAACTGCATACTTTAGATTAGATTTTTTTTAAAAATATTACTCCTGAGTATCATTCAGGCTAGTGCAACTTGATTGGTTCTTGTCCTATCAGAATCATCAAAGCCGACTGTGGAGTGATATATCAGGGTTCATCTAGCAACCTAACCTGTGCTAATTTGGGTGGAAGGATATATACAATGTGGACTATGTAAGATGTATGGAGTTTAGATTGGAACCAGTCAAGAAACAATGTTTGATAGTAGTGAATCTGATAGGAGATTCGTGCATCAAAATTCTATCTCAATACCGGTCATTGTTCTCTAGCTTACCTAAGTAGAAGATATAAATACAAAGCCCAGTAACAGTATCAGTTTGGCGTTAGAAATCAAACAGGCAGAAGTTACACAAATGCAAATGAATATTATTTTAGAACCGACAGATATAAAATTGACCCATGGGTAATTTTGAGGAAACATGACGGTAGCTTAAATTAATTATGAGCACCAGACAATTATAAGCGTTTCGTCTGCGAGATAACTTTAGTGACTTTCTCGGCTTGAGATATATAACGAAATTTGGAAAATTATAATTTTATTGTTAGTTATTAAAAGGTTTTTCTTCTTTTAGTGAATCTAAAAATTGTTTATAATATTTTGAATTAAAAGAGAAATACATTTCACAGCTTTATTTCTCTCTGTTTTCAGAAAGATCTGCTATACTGTTGTGTACCAAACATGTAGGATGTAAATAAGATGGTGCACATAATATATTCGACGTCTTGAACAACTTGATGTAACAAATACTGTGTACTAATGTTTTGTTATTCGCATAGTGTACCAGTCTCTTATGAAGCAAAATCAAAATGCACACGTCAAGTATATATTTGTAACGATGATAATGGGCCCCTATTTCGCTTCCAGTGCAATAATTCTGGCGAGGGCATGGTGAATCGGTTGCAACAAAGAATACAGATACGTTTAAAATCAAAATAGACGCTTTAAAAACTAATTATAACTTGCCTCAAAAAGCTTAACCGTATTTGATCCATCAACATACTTTTATAGCAACTTATACTTAGCGAAATTTTCATCAGATGAGGATAAGATTATCGGTGATATTTAAACCGGGAACTATTATAATTGTTATGCGTTTGATTTCAATTTGTTTTTTCTTCTAATGCCAAATGCAGGCAAATCGTAAAATGAGGTCTGTGTTGAGTGTAAAAGCAAAAGGTCGAAAATCGCGTTCAAAATGAGCAGGCTGAAATGTAAATATGTTGATCTCCGTCTAATATATTTCATGACGTCTAGCAATTTGAAACGCACTGAAGATCAAAACATAAATATCTGTTATATCTCCATATCTCTACACGCTCATATACGATGATGGTATAATCGTTTTAATGCAGAGAAAGGTGTTCTTCAAGGGGAAAAGTAATATCGGTTGGCTGTATTTAGAGCAATATATAAAGCGACTGATCTACTGTATATTGTGATAATGGGATGTTCAGATTTTCACTGAGTAAATGCTTACATTAAACATTTGTATCAGACATATTTTATTTAGGTATGCACATGGATAATATTTGCATTTACAATGTTTAACAGATTTTCTAGCCCCATTTACTAGACACGGCTTCATATAGGGTTATTTAGTTTCATGTATGCATTCACATTTATCATTTTTCATAGCTCCTATATATTTAATTATACGTCTAATGACATATATGTATCGAATAATTGATTGTACCATCTTGTTTCATTCTTTGTTACCAGATTACGTGCGAAAGAACAGAAAATTAGCTTTATTGACTGATTTCATGATTCGTGAGGTATTATAGTCGCAATCTATTAAGTATCTCTAAACGATAAATTGTTCTTTAATTATAGTGTAATACCTCTACTTATGATTGATACGTTGTATCACAATAGGGGTAATTTAGATATTTATTTAACTTATAAAATCATTTAATTCAAATCCACTTGTTCATGCGTAAATATTTACTCAATGAGTAATACGATCATTTACTATCGATTAATATTTAAAGCTGATAAATTGTCTTCATTTATCATGGATGATATAGTATTAGTATGATAAAAATCATTAAAGTAATAAATGCAGCGTTCGGATCACCATTAAAGTAACCCTTAGACATATAATATTGAGATAGTTAAGCAAATGTTAAGATATGTTTCTTTTGTGTTAATTTTATTTGTAAGCAATCACTCATCAGAACTTCTGCAGTATTTATATCAGGGAGCAGGATTGCAGTATATATATATATATATATATATATATATATATATATATATATATATATATATATATATATATATATATATATATGATATATATATATATATATATATATATATATATATATATCATATAGATTTTACTTTGCGGTGGGTTGCTGGTGTTGTTCCTGTTTGGTACTGAAACAAATTAATGTAACCTAGTTGTTTTTGTTCAATTATCCGTGAGTTTTCTAATACATTTGTTGTCTTAGAGATATGAGTTGAATAAGGGATTGGCGTGTCCCTCAATTACAAGATAGATAAAAATCTCTATAATTCATATGCTAGAAATCGGGATCAGTATTGCAGTCGTTGATCACTTAAACAAAGTATACTTGATACCTATATGCTGCATTCCGTGAGATATAAATATAACAAGCTTGTGGTAAACAAGCATGAAGGTCATGTTTTAAATATGTTGTAGAAATTAACGCTACTATTGGATTCATTTACTCGCCTGGGCAGGTTCGTAGGAAGCACGACGTCTGTTGAGTAGCATTTCCTGGACACGGATCTCCGCCGTTACTTGGGTAAGGATTTGAACATGGTCGATTCCTTGATTCAAACCCAAGTCCACAACTAGTGCTACACATCGACCACTTTGACCAAGAGCTCCAACCACCGTCCACTTGTAATATAAATTTGTTATCACATTAATGTACTAGATAACTCATCACATTTCATAAAGGTCAATAACAGAAGTAAATAGTACAATAAATGTCATAGCAAACAATAAATATAGCATTTTAGATATAGATTAAATTCGTTCGGTATTGCAATTATATCACTAGATGTATAACATTTCCGTTTACATTTTAAATTGTCATTATTATGCATTTGATTTTTATATAGTTACGTTTGTTTAAACACCATTTAAACATTTATAATATACTGAGCAGAGTTCAACTGAAAAACGATATTTATAATGGTATTTAATAATTATTCTTTTATTTTTAACCTTACAAATAATCACAAAAAGAGTCGAATTTCTTATCCGACATGTTATGTTATGATATTAATAACATGTTTTATATTCATCGTGCACACCATTTACATTTCACTAATTTATAATTGAAACTTCACATGGTAAAAATGAATAATTGTTTCAAATGATTTCCAAATATCTAGAATTAGTAGCGATAATATTCAAACAACGATTCCAATTATTGAGCTATGGTAGGATAAAGAAAAATCAAAGGAGATAATATTATTGAACATTGGCATAACGTGTATTTCAGAACTAAAAGTAACTCTCACACATGTCAGCAGTATATACAAAACAACCAATGTTTTAATTAAACTATGATGGAATGCAAGAGTTACTGCCGTATATCACAATGGAAGTTAATTCGTAATATCGTGGATTTATTCATAGTAGGAATATGGAGTTACCTGGGGTCAAGCGAGAACAGTATACCTTATGTTTAATGTTGGGGCGGTCTGCGGCAAACCAAACTTTCATATTGAGACTATATTGTTCAATTGTTAGAAATTGTTGCCTTCAATGTGGCTACATTATTACAGTGTTATTAGAACGTGTTGACCTGAAAAATATTGGTTACTTTGGGAATCTAGACGACTTACGATTACGCCGTTGGTTTATAATGAGTGCAGGTACGTTGCCTATGTGTCTAACGTTAATGTTTACTATGAGATTTCACATCGACATACTTATCTATACATCGTGTTTCACATCTAGGCTTGGTGTCTACCGGACGTGGAATGCATTCCTATCCAATACAATACGCAAAAGAGAGAAGCGTTACGTTCAATGGATACCCCAAGAGTCAATATTGCTAAAGGTAAACGCCTCTAACAAGTTAATAATAAAAAATCAATTATACCTTCCTGTTTTGACCGCCAAAATAATTATAGGGTGTAATGTTTATTGTTCCAAGTCGCTCATATCTATTAATGTATAGGTAATCTAAATATAAAGATTCAAGATTAAATTATTTCCGTGCGGTTAATTATAAAATAGTCGTATTCTTAAGGTAAGTTCATGTTATTATAAGATAAATAAGCTAACCGAGATTGCACAAACCGCAATATTTTTTGCATATCGTCTTGGCGTGGCTAATATTTGCACAAACATTTTCCAATGTATTTAATCCAAAACAATCCCTCAGCTTGTCTGAACAATCCACATTGCTGGTTCCTGACAAAACATGAAAATGAAAAATGGTTTGATTGCGCTTTATTTGCAATTTTAGTTTGACATCTGGCTTTTTTTAAAGTTACAAACAAAATTTGCTTTGTCATTACTTGATCATTAATGTATATATTCACTGATGTGACTTTATTTTAATTGTCAATGCTTGTGTCCTCTGTAAAATGTTTATACTTATTATCTTTCTTATAATTGTTCATGGTTGAGATATATTATTAGAACAGATCTGATTTATCTTAACGAACATTAATGCCAAACAAGATTTGACATAATATGATATAATACATTGGACAAGCATTCATATTAATTATTCATCAATATCAATGCCAGTGCATCGTTTTCACTTCCCAACCTTTTCGCTCAGGTAATTGTTTTTTCGGGTAATTTGGCAACATTTCCAAATTGCATTAAACTGGGAAATACAGTAATAACATTAAATGCTAGAGAAACATCAATGGTATTCATGTTTGGTACATCAGTTTATGTAAAGAATGAAATTATCATTAACGTTAAATCCTTCAATACGGGATTGCTTAATTATATATAAGTGATTATGGTTTGCATTCATAAACATTTACCTCCTAAGTGATCAGTTGCAAGCTCGCAGAAATGTTTATTGCATCCATGTGTTGAGCAGCACTGAAAACAATCTTGGGTATTCCTAAGATCTACATTTCTGCCAACCAGCAAAAACGACTGTGATGACGGACACCTCTGTTTTAAAGAATGCAACATTTTTATTTTATATCAATCCTTTCTCAATTACATCTCATATTACATTCTAAGGTGATAGACTTTCAGAATTTGTATCGAGAGACCACAGTATACCTATTGATAACGTACAAGGACATTCCAAACGAAAATCAAAATAAGCAATGCGACAAAATCAGCAATCTTACGAAGAAAAATAAATTTCAAAAGGGAAAGTCTTGCGGATGTTAATGGTTGTTTTTTTTTGTCACGCAAATATAGATCATTACGTACTAACCGTTTTGATAAATTACATGCATTCCGTTCTTTACATTTAGGAAGAGATTACTTATGTCATAATTATTTTGTATAACATTGAAATTGTATACGTTATGGATATATTTTAAACCTGTGTAAATAAACGATAGTTGTCTTTAGAATGATTAAAAATGAAGAAGCTCAATCAGGCAAGTATGTAACTTTGTGTGTAAAATGTATAGTGTTACGAATATGTAATTAAATTATCTGTGTGCTGGTTTTAAACGTGTTATTTAAGTTTTGTTTCATTGCATTTTGTTGCAATCATTTTCAAGGGATTATATATTTTCAAAAGTACATTCTGTTTTCACATAACTGAAAAGTATTTCATAGCATTAGTTTTAGCTGAGTTCGTTCAGACACATGTTTATATCAAGTTTAAATAATTGGTCAGTGTCAGAGTAATATATTCATTACACGCGTGGTCACCTTGTGTCATCAACATTTGAGCACACATGTCAATTGGCTTGTAGTAAGTAACCAAGTGACTTATTGCGTGATCTAAATTTTTGTTTAAGACTAACGTTTTCAATAATTTTGATCTAGTCATAAAAATACCTTCAATATATCAGAGGCATTTTTTTCCTGGCAATCTGGAATTATTCGTTACTTAACAATACTTTATATTCTCTGGAAGAAAGTACTTCGTTATCAAAGTTTTGAACAAGACATTCAGTGGAGATTATTCTGAGTGCTAATGCTGGAACTTTTAACAATTATTTTTTGATACATAAAATTCAACATGTAGCTTTTGGCAATTCCTTGGAACTTTTGATTTCAAGACTTCATTCGTCTGACGTCAGCGTCCGCCATCTTTAAACTTCGCCGGTATTCGAGCTTGGATTTATTTAGGACATTTTAGTTATAGGACCTGTGTGTTTAAATTCTGGGATTAATATTTGTATTATACTCACAAACTGTAAGTCCTTTGAATATATTTTACGGTGTTTTGTAAAGAAATAAATTATATTTGTTAAAATTTACAAAGCTGGTTGGCTTCACTCTTTTCCTTTTACCTTGAAAGAGCTGTGATTTATAACAATATAGATTTGTTTGCTTAGGCTGAAATGTAATTTGGATTCAAGTGTATTTGAACGCATTTCCATAGGAAAAAAAAGTAATATTGACAAATGTATTCCCTGTCCAACGAGAACGCACTTTAATTGACTAACAAACTTTTATACAGCTTAACATCCACAACAAACCGTCGAACTCGCAGTCTCATTTACATGTACATATAAGTATTACGCCACACACACTTGTACTAAGCAGTGCATGTTCCGAAAGGTCATCTCCAAGATTGCTTTCCAGAATACAATCTAAATAGATCAATCACCAAAATGAAGTGCAAATGAACAGTAGGGTAGAAATGTATATGCAAGAACACACGTGTGATGTGTCGAAGTTTGAAAACTCTTAGAAGCATTGGTTAAAGAAATTGTATCAAAGTCAACTTAATTAAAGTAGAAAGGGCTAGAGATAGATGATTATTTTCTTTTCATCTCTGAACGTCAAAAGGAAATTCGTTCCAACCGACGTAACCTGACCGAGTCATATGCTATGGTACAAGAGAATGACATAAGACCCTTTCCGAAAATCGACCGGTTAAAATAAGAAGATTGCCATAAGTGATTGTACAAAGGAACGTTAATTACGGCATGATTAATTGGTTAGTTGTCTTGTCAATCCAAAAATTCTACGGAACAGATTTAGGAAACAGTCTATTCCGATTGGTTAATATGGATGTAGGGGCGTAACTCTGTAAGAAATTAAAGGTTTTACTTTAGAAAAATTCTTCAGTCTTCAATCTTTCTTGAACAAAAGACGTTATCTCGTGATTTGGCAGTAAAGCGAGAGAGTTGTCTCAGCAAATAGACAAACCCTACCTTTGAATTCGTAGAAGGTACGTTTTTGTTATTGAGTAAGGGGGCCAGATAGTTGTCTCAGGTAGGAGACGGACTATCAGTAAGGTTCGTAGAAACGAATAAAGAAAACGGCAAAAGGTACGCAATCTTAGTTTCCTGATTTTAATATGTTGTTTCATTTGTTGATCCATTTGCAAATTTATTCATGATATGATGTATGTATGTATGATTTCATTTTGCAGGATTTTAGTAAAATGCTAGTCATGACATTTTATTCTTTGATTTTCTAATTATCAATTCATTTGGAGAATTGACAAGATTGGATGTAATTAAAATTTCATTAGAAGAGTTGACAAGGTTGCATGTAATTTAATGATCGTTAAAATAATTTACAAGATTGCGTGTAATTGAATCCTTAATATATAGGAGTGATTAGGAATTTTTATGAATTAAGCTTAAGAAATGATGGGTAATGTCTCATAGTTTTATGGATTAATTATGTCCAGTATGAGTATGATATAGTATTAAATGTATATCCATATACTAGTTTGTAATATTTAATTGATCACTTAAGTGTATATCTATATGCTAGTTTGTAGTATTTAATTGGGCGAGTAAACTATTTTATAATAGTTAGATCTGAGGGTCTAAGCCATATGTAACTTAACACTGCTAGATTGGTAAAGTAAGAAGTCAGGGGGATATATACGGGTTCATACGGGAGCCGAGAAGAATTTAATTGACTACCCCTAGCGTGACCCGAATTAAGGTCAGAACAAGCATTGACCGTCTATGTAAACATAGGAGTTCGGGAGCAATGAGTTACTGCGGCAGAATTTATACCTTTTGTTTTCTGAGCCGAATTAATGTAAAAATATAGATATACTTGGGAATGAGACCTCTTGTCTATTGCGAGACATTTTATTTATTGATGGAAACAGCTTTCTTGGATTCACCTGAGAAATCTCTGAACCAGTCACAGGACCAGAGCAAATTCTACGCCGAAATCTAAGCCCAGAGACGATTGCCAAATCAAAGTTCGACTGACAAGAGTCCGAGACCAAACAACTACACAAAGATCGGCAGAGCAGGGACGAACGGAAGTCTTGATGTCCGCATAAAATAGGTGATGAAGTCTCTCATCGTTGCACTCAAAGGTCACAGCTCGTTGAAAGTAATTGTAGCCTTAAAGACATTTGTTTTGTCTTTTTATTTGAGTAGAAGTTAGTACAATTGTCCTTTTTTGTAACCAAGTATTACTTTTTATTTTAAATTATTTTGATAAACTGATTAAATTTTATATTTGTTCATTGAAATGGGGCTCGTTGTGTTTATTTCTTCAATATACATGTTCAGTGATCTGCATTCTTCTTTCTATCTATCCACACTGGATAAATTACACCGCGGAGATCATTCCATAGCAACGAACCGTAGTGAAAGAGGTTGGTGTGTTTTGAACGCCGCCAATTTGTCACAACATGTCATAGTTATATACTGTCGCGGACAGATAATAAGATAAGGAGAGAAAATGGTAAATAATTATTTAATGCTTACAAGGTATGTTGCAAATGCAGAACGGAAGTGTTGACGGTGTTTAAGTAATATGTTTTGGAAAAAAATATATAGACATCAAAAATGAAAGCGGATAATTTAAAAATGATTGAGAAGTATATGTGCTTCTTAAGAACCTAGATAGCCCTACAAATATCATTGACGCCTGTTTTACTGATATCATTCGCAAGGTTCTACATCAGAAGGTCCTTACACCTTGTATCAACCTTGTCCCTTTAAGTAAACTCTGTTTTCTATATAACATTGTGATTTATTATGATGGCTAACGATACATTCACAAACAAACGGTAAATGGCTTCTCGTTAGTCAACATTCTCTTTTCTTTATATTGTACTACACATGGGGCAAACAAAACTCTATACATAGCCTAAGACAGAATTTAGAGCTTCCATCAATATAAACTCTTTCATCACATTTTAGTCTGAGCTAGCTTGTTATCTAAATATCAGACAGTTGAGTGCGTAAGACGTTACTTTATATGTTTATACACATTCATATTCAAGCTCGAAAAACTAAAGAGTCACAAATGATCTAAATTTTGGTCAGAATTTTAGTGAAAAATTGTTCCACCATTCAAGGCAACTCGCATGTGTATGTTTATGAAAAAATTGGGGACTGCCGAGTTTCCTTTTAATGAAACATTTATGCAACGAATCGTTTATCAATAATGCAACTTACTTACTGTAAAAATATTTTAGATATATCACATACACGTCCATTTATTTACCCAATGAACGGAGAATTTACTATTGACAGTTGTGTACTTAACTAGCGAATGAGTCCATTACAAAATGTAGTTATGTGCTATTTGTGATTATTCAAAATCACCTTTTCATAGTGATAAGTTTTCCTTCTTACTATGTAATTATCTTCACGTAATACACACTTATGATAAAAACATGAAAGATGATTTTAATAATAAAAGTATCGCACTACAAACACTTAGATAGCTACGCCATTCACATGAACACTAAACCATTTACATACCGCCTGATATAAGTTAATATGGAATCCAATCTAAGTGTAATGACAAACCAGCAAGAGGTAATTAAAGTATTTTAATATATAAACAGTTGATATAAGTCATTCTTCTCGTTTATTAACAGTACTACCGACCATTAACTCTCTCTGCTCTATTGACCGTACCAACAACCATAACCTCTCTCTCTCCCTCTCCCTCACTATCGCTTGCTCTCCCACACTGGTCAGTTTGACTTTACAAATCTCCCTCATCTTTTCTTCTGTTTGATGTAACTTTAACTATCATTCATAAGTCCAGAGTTACCATGGGAATGCGCATACGAAAATCCTTTACGTTCGTCATGTCATATTTTAGCCCGTATGTTGTTGTGATGGCTCAGAGAGAGAGAGAGAGAGACAGAGATAGAGAGACAGACAGACAGGCAGACAGACAGACCTGTGAGATACAGTGACAGTGAAAGGAGTCTTTGGTGGACATTTTCATATTTAGTTAAAAATAATCTACTTTTAGAACATTATAGCATGTTTGAGAAACAGCAACAAAAACAAAAATTTGAATACATCACATTATATGTACCAAGTAACTAAGAAATTTATTGCATAATGTCAACATTGTTTGCAACTTTCTATCAATGATAAACACTGTAGATAAATTACAAGGAATGTGCACACGTATCGTTACGACGAAGCATATTCTGTCATTATTTTCATACAGAAAACAATAATAATTAAATTATGTTATCGTTATCTTCATACGTCACTAATGATTAATGTGGAAACTGCAGACGTTTGCTAGAATGTTTATATATTATTGCGCCATGGGCGGATCACAATTTGATATGCCAGTATTATTGGTATATCAAATTACTTTATACCAACACATTAAATGCCATGTTATTTAAATACATAGTAAACATAGTAAACACGTTTGAAACGAAGAGGATTTTGAAGAAATATATATATATATATATATATATATATATATATATATATATATATATATATAGAGAGAGAGAGAGAGAGAGAGAGAGAGAGAGAGAGAGAGAGAGATCTTATGAGGCAGAATGTTGTATATTGCAAGTACAACACTCATGTTGAGTTTCCTGGATTATTCCATATTCATATTATACTGTAACTTCAATAGTAAAATTATAGGAATTACGAGAGTAGTAATCCTGTCAGTATGAATACGATATGGAAGTGATTAAGGTATTTTAGTTATTCACGTGTGGGGGAAAGTTTTTCTTCCAAGCAACGTGTTGGTGGCTTAGTAGATTATTATTTAATGTAGGTGTTACATCATCCAAGCCCACTCTTAATTCACGTTAACCACAAAGAGTCTTTCAATGTTAAACGTATCGATTTCTAACATTAATTTCCTCTAGACCATATACATTCGCAAAATGAACAAGAATTCAATACCAAAGGGATATTTCCCTTATGCTCCTTTATTTCTCTTCTCTATTAACTTCTTCCAATACGCCATAATATCAGTTCCGTTTAAATTCCCCTTACACTCCTAAAATGGAAACATAAGGGTATAATTATAATCTCTCATAATCCCATAATGCCAAGATTGAATTATTCCACATCTAAAACCATATTAGTTAAGTAGCCATTCCATGCCGATAATGACCATCAGGTTTGGAAAAGGAAACATATATTCCACGCACATAAAATATCGTGTCTCGGCTCAAAGATACCCGCATATTTATGTAGATGTGCTATATATATATATAGATATATATATATATATATATATATATATAGATATATATATATATATATATATATATATATATATATATATATATATATATTCTGTTTAAGTGACGGAATGCATGCTTAATTTCTGTCATTTGGTAGTTGATAGCATATTTTCAATAGTATTAGAATGAAGTGCCTTGAGATAGTATTTTACCTCATTTTCTTCGCAACCAAGGGTGTATACAGTGGCAGATGACGTGTGACTTCGACGTATGAAGCAACTCTGAAGTAAAATTATACAAAATATATTTTTCTTCTCTTAGCATGCACCATATAATACCTAGTTATACAGAGCGTTAACATAGTTATCGGACGTATCACCAAACGGCATACGAATGAAACTAGATAGTGCAACTTCACTGAAACATCATGAACTATATTACTTATCCAAAGCTTTGCATTCAGACAAGCGACAATGATCAAAAGGACAAGAAATTATGGTGTAAGATATATATTTACCTGGCTCGGAGTACATTCTACTATGTCGTCACAGTTTCCAGCATTTGATATTTCTGAACACTTAAAGCAACTCAAGCCTGCATCTATGTAAAAATAAAATCGATATTATATATTGTCTAAATTCAAAGATTTGTGTGTATTTCGGTAATGCAACATGCTCATGCCGTACAAAAGGAATACTCATGTTTTTATTTTATATTGAGATATATTCAATACGTAAATGCTAATTCTTGGATACCTACAGTAAGATAACATGATTCATATATGAGATACTGAAAGGTTGGTTTCAAGTTCTAATCAGTTTGCAATAGATAAGAAATTGTGGATAAGGCTTTGTGAATAGAAACTTGATAAATGAGTACATCATTTCAAGATATCAGATGTGTTTCCAAGTATTGATATTGATACAAATACGCTGACATTTAGTCACGAAATAAGGAATTGACTTGATATCGTTTGTTTTGCTGAATGTCTGGTATAGATCTGCAAGACACGTCACTCGATCATATGTTGAAAACATGTAACATAAAGGGTATAACAAAATAAAACAATGAAAGCAATTATAAAAGCACATGGGTTCCAAAGCAGTCAAACTTTATCTTATTCTGTATTTATTCACGTATTTGTCCGAAGTATCACAAGCAGAAATTTCCCTTTGTTAAAAAATAGTCACTATTCAACAGGCCACATGTTATTTTGCCTACACATAATTTAAGTAAAAACACACGAAATTCGACACCATATCTAGAAATGTTGTTATTCAAAGCTATCTATACGGTGTCTTAAACCATATGTAATCATCTTGATTTTGATTATTCGTATTTATATTTACACATTTTGCACATTTATAGCAACAGCTAATTAATTTGAGGTTTTAAAATATAGAAGGGTTTTCTTAATCTAAATTGATTGTCTTAATCTTCAAGAACTTGCTTCTCATCTCGAACAGTTGTAAATATTTTAAGCACGTCTGGATTCGTCTAAGCTTAATGATTTGCTTATACTGTGGTCGATAGTAGGTATGCTTTTGTAAGAATTTCTAGGGTGTGATGGGTACGACGTGCAGCCTAGTCCTGACTTGGCTTTGAAAAATAATTCCGATTAAGAAACCTAGATATTAATCAGGTGAATATAATGTCTTACCAAATAAAGTCAAAGCAACTAAGTCTTCGATTTTCAGCTATATCAACGTAAAATAAAAATTCTTACAAAGTAGTACTTAAGTAAATATTATGTAGCATCGTCATTTCGACATAGCAACGATGTTACATACATTTAAACGAGTATGCCCTAGCAGTTATATAGTTCATATTTTCAAACAAATTCACACAATTTATTCTCTTTTACCCTTTTGATTATATTAGCTGAAATTAATTCGCATTTAATTAATAAACTTACCACATTCACTCAGAGCAGTAAGTAAAATCAAACAGGCAATACCTGAAAAATCAAACTAGTTGATATCAATACTTTATATTCATATACGAAGATGGTTATTTTTCTGCTGTTTTGTGTTTCATTATAATAAGCAATTAAATTGTACCATTTAATCTACTAGTAAAACCCAAATCACTTGCCTAAAATTCAGTTTGATAAGTATTGTGCAATTTGTATATAAAGAAACACTTACTAATTATAGCTGCATAATACCTTTTGTAAAAAGGAGATAAACGAGACCGAGTAATTGGCGTTGTAAAGGATCACATTTTTATATTCATATATATTTGTTGTTGTTTAGCTACGTAGGAAATATTTAGTTACACACGTGTACTAGTAATTGGAGTTTTGGAGCTTTGTGTGCGTTTAAATAGCTATAATGCACAGATGGGTTCATGCTCTGTCATGAGTTACCGATATTTAACAATAGGGCTATGTTTTTTTAAAACTTAGCATGACTGAAGTCAAATTCTGATTTGTTTAGAAACTGTCACTTCAGAAGGATAACAGGTATGGTTTTATACACTTTTTTGCCATTTGTATGATGCTAAATTTCAGGCTGGAACTATATTTCATCCCAATTACACTCGCTGTGAAGGAGGTGTGTTTAAGCAAGGCAACTATCAGTTTAAATATACAAATAGCATAATTAATAATTAGTCAACGCTTTTCTACAAGGAAAACTAAAACTAAGAACATATGGTACTCTGAGTAATTTAATATGTACATTTCTCGTAAAATCAACCAGGGGAGGCGAAGGTCTGGAGGAAATGACAAAACACAAAAGCTTGAAAGCTCAAAGTGAGATATACACAGGAATCCTTACGTATTGCAAACCCAGAAGGGGGCTACACAAAGTTGGAAGGACCGAACGAGGCTAGATACTGGAGAATTTATAAAAAAGGAAGAAAAAGAGTGAAGAAGACCCAGACTTACCGGCACAAGGAAGTCAACGTGGACATTGCACAGGGATAACACATTAGGTTATAAATCGATACAATGAAGTGTTTTTCGACATTACATTCGATGTAATGATTAATTAATTATATCACGTAACAGGTCGGCTTTTGATAAAATCATATTTGTTTTTTATCCATTTACACAAATGTGCCTGCCACTAGGAAGCCAATAATTCCTTTCTTATATGGTGTTATAGACAACAACAACAATATATATATATATATATATATATATATATATATATATATATATATATATATATATATATATATATATATATATATATATATATATGACGAGCATAATTGTTTCTTGTTATATTTACACGTGGCTTAGAATAGAGGAAGTGCAAAGCAGCGTGAAGGGTACTGTGTTAGCGGCCGCCCTTTTCACCTAAGAAACTTGCAGACGATGTATCCATTGGCCGATTGAGTTTTTGGCAGGGTAAAACAACTATCACAACGATAGACATTTTTGTGACATCGATCGAGACTTATTTTATTCTGAGAAGGAAACCTGTGATGAACATTAATCATCGATATGTGTGCATTGGAAATTGAAAGTCTTTAGACATATAAGCACTGTTGAGTCGAATAAGTATTAAAAAATAAATTAAAATATTTTTAAATAAATGGACATATCAAGAGAAATAGAAAAACTTTCTTGCTCATGTGAGAGGTAATCCACAAATAGTTTTGAAAATGCTTTCATTTTGTGGTTATGCGGATTTGTAGAGCAAAGCTAAATATATTGCTCAGCTTGGTATAATTATTAAGGAACCTACAAGCAGTACGTATTTTTAATCATGTCATGATCTCACATCGTAAGAATATGCTGACAACCGGCTGTCCCAGCACAAACCATATTATGCTCATATAAAAGTGACAGATCATGCGATGTATAACTGTACATAGAGAACAAAAGAAAATCGCTTACTGGTCTTGATCCTTTCCATGTAATCCATTTCTAGTCGTGCTACCTAGTTCTCTAAACCGAACCTATGCTAGATAAAGTTAATGTAAGTGTCAAGTATATTCGTGATAGAGCAACACGTATTTCACCTCTCGTAGATAACTGTTGACATTTTGAAACTAATATACAGCCATTTACTGAACTATTGTATTTTATGCTCATCCAAGCTGCCAATGTGTATTCAAACTGTGGAAATGGAAGCTTGGAATTTCGTGGACACTGCAAAACAATTAAGACTCTTTAACTTGATCCAAAGAAGTAAAATCATGTAGAGCAAGGTTTAAAACATTCATTGTTCAATTGACATGACATTAGCAGAATCAAAGGTAACGATGAAAGTATTCAATGTATTGATCAACCTCTTTCAGTGTTAGGCAAAATCCAAAGTTAAAACGGAGCAAAAATCTTAGGAATTCTAGAAACCATTATAAATATATAAAACATGCAAATTAACTAAGACAATATTTAAAATCAGGCAAATGGGCTTTAAGTTCAGTCAAATATTATGATCTCGTAAAGTAAAAAGGATATTATAAATCGCTTCAAAGCCTGAAAGCAACTTGAGCATTATACGATTACAATATATGGTAGAAGCACAACACATGGAGAAGGAGAACAGCATAATAAATGTATATATGTAGCAGTATTTCATGGGACCGCACCACAAATGCAGCTGTATCCTAGTAAACTAATGGATAGAGTTTTACAAATATGAAATAATAATACTAATAATAACCTTTAGCAACAAAGGCACGGTAAGCAAAAGATGTGGTTAGTTCTGTCCATGCCCTCACCCCCTCTGTCCAATAGATGAAGTAGGACACTGTCATGGAGTTCAGGCCTATAAATCTAGAAGCATGACTTATTTGAATAATCCGTTATGTTTAGCGGTTTCTATTCTCCGTGGGATGCAAAACAATACCGTCCAGAAGTCCATTTCTCTATCCATACCGTTCAGTGACCGTATTGGCTCAGGTACATATCGTGTCCATCAAGTAAAATGCCTCTGCTGATTGGTTATAAGATAACATAAATACAGAAGCAGGCACAATAAGCACTGCCTCCCGTCTCTCTCTACATCAAACAGCATACTATGCATGATATCCGACTCACCCTCAATGACGTGAAATTTGGATACGAGGAGTCATTGGATAGTTCCCAGCATAACTCAAAATCCAAATGCTATCCACATTATACACAGGACGACAATATCCAAATAAGTTTTGGAGGCAGATGTATGGATGAGATATGAACCAAACTTTCGCTAGCCGCACGCCTCCGCTGTTTCTCCCTTGATCAGTGCCCTCCACCGACCTCAGAAAACTCTACCTTGGGAGCGTGTACGTTTTGGTTTTTTAAAACAGTATTGGACAGATCTTTTGTACACAAGTGAGAGTACAATCTTAACTGTTACAAAGGGGCGTAAAAGACTCATTTTATCAACGTACGCACCTGTGTTCCAGCTTGTATCTGTATAAGTACCATCAGACTAGATAATGTACACGATTTACAGCAAGAAATGCTCATCGAGAAGCAAACGATAAATAATCGAAAGCTTGCCTCCAAGACTTTCTTTATTAGAACGGCGACTGACAAACTCCGACCTACCATCCACCTCTGTCATTTAACCCAGTTCATACTTCATAAGAAATTTAAGCAGCAGGACCAGTCCAAGTGATGTCTGTTGGATCGTGTTTATCATTTGTCTGCATCTGATAGACACTTGTTCTCACGTTCCTGTCATTACAGAATTTTCTGCGGTTTATATATCGAGAAAAATTACTCCTATTTCGTATATCTCTGTTTCGTACGATATCATATACATATTGCGGTGTATTTATTCTACACCCTCCGAAACCATATGATGAGATCAATTCTAGTTAAAGGAAATAACAATCTCATATCCATTTCCCATCATCATAGTTTTCAAATCAGTTGGGAGGAAGTTCCAACCAATCATTTGTTCAACCCATTATTATTTACCCACACAGATCAATTTCATTAGTCTTCCCCACCTTAAGTTGTTCGGATGGTTTCAATATTCGTCCATGATGAATCCATTTGCATCACAAAATGAATCACAACCAGGGAACTTCTGTGTCTCCTCTGATTCTTATATTCAACAGCAGATCTGTTGACATTGCATTTTCAACCTCACCATACACATTTTGCAAATTAACTTGCTATTGCAAAGACATCCCTCATATACCGCTTAATTACAGGATCAGAGAAGCTAGCGAGAAAGTATGATTCCAGGGACAACGACCCACGCAATGTTGATTCACTACACGAATATCTCTGAAACAGTTGCGTTAAGATCTGACATTGTGTACAGAGGGCGGAACTAGTTTCTCCTGAGTTCATATGTTTCCATATTTCGACATTTGCAGCGACCAGTGAGCACCCGTAAACGCATAGCTCCACATTAATTTCTTTGAGATGAAATCTATCATGAAAGACTGAGTTCAGAAGCGAACGCTTCAGAACAAATCGTGCTAGTATGTCAGGCATCTCTGTTATACTGACAAAAAAAACTTATATAGGGTGGTACCAAATCTCCCCAGTTCTGCAATCTGTTTTCGACCAATCTGCATATTCATAGATAGCTTCGGATTCATCTGTCACATTCTTTCCAGTAAAATTTAATCCTGCACCATTATCAGTTATCTATAGAGGTTTGCAAACGAAACAGTTCAACCATTCAGTCATTAAAAAGTACAATCTAGAAATCCTCACTTTACGGGCTTACGATGCGAAGAGGTACATTCTCAGCATTAGTGCAAAGTCAAAATACATCGTCCATTTAAGTAAGTAGATATTTCTCTCGGTATTTGAGGATTACTATTAAAGGGCTACAGTTCAGTAATAACAGACAATGACCAAATCATGAGAGACAAAGGATTGTGGTCATAACAACAACTACTACTTGGAATTCAAACAAATTTGAGCATTATCCAGGACCTGGCTGAAGCATATTTCATGAAAATATGTTTAATGATATCATTAGCTTGGACAAGAATTACGTGTGCTGTGTTTTTTCTTGACCCTGCCTACCTTCAGTTATTTCGAACCTATATTCATATACCAAGTAACATATGGAAACAAAACCAGAACGTTGTTTTGAAACTTAACATATAATATAATTATTAACATTATAAATGAAACAAAACAGGAAAAAGAATTTACAGTATTCTATTCTGATGTCAATCCAAAATAATTATGGAAACGTTACATTAAAATCCAAACGTATAAATCGCAAAACCTGAAATGTATCGGTCTGCCCGGAATCGTGAATTTTAATATATCACACTAGTTCGAGTACAAAATTATAGTCAAAAAAATTATAATCTCCTATTGCTACTGAACCGTAAAGTCAAATGTGTTTCCTCTCAAATAAGTATCTAAATACAACGCGAAACATATATACAGACTTAATATATGAGCACAAACAAAAGATATAAATAACTCTAAAGTACCAACGAAGTTTTATTGTTCAGTCCTCTCTTGATATATATCGTTTATTGCGAAAAAGAAATAACAGTGTACCCCACGTTACAGATCATACTACTCATTCTTATGTTTCAAAAACCATGTGACCTAACTCATCCAATAGCAATTAATGTATTTATTCTAAGATTCCACCTGACAAGTGGGAAAAGGCCGAACCTCTTAAACAAGTCTGCTAGTAATTATAGAATGAGGTACGTACACATATATTTATTGAATCCACGTAATTTTGCGTTCATTAATATCCTTAAAAGTAACACAAATCACTTTGGTAAAATCTAACTTAAATCTGTACAATTTACAGCCTTAATTACAAATGAGATAAAATTATGTACTTAGAGTTACAAATATAGATAGAGATAGAGATAACATTGTTTTTAATCAGATTGTTCAGGATCCTTATGACGCAAGGAATTGGTTGACGTTAGTGGGAAATCAATCATACGATTAATACAACCCAAGAGACTTTATCGCATTAAAGCAGGTGTGCATCTCAAAGATGCATAGTTCTCCTTAGAAGGAGAGCATAACCCCCAAACACCTCTCATTGTGGTTGAAGTGGTTAATAAACACAGCATACAATATACAATCACAAGGAAAAGTCGCCACATCAAGATCTCTGCTCAAGAAATAAGATACCGTTGGATATCTCGCACAGTCAATTTTCTCTAGTTTTATCTACAATATGTGGATCAACAATTACACACTCTACACCTGGTAGGCCAAGTCCTAGTTGCAAAAAAAAGCCACCATACCCGATTGACACCAGCACAAACTCCGGATAGGCAACGATGTTCAACTTTGTTTTATTTCTTTACAACATTTAAGTGGCAAGAAGATCCCATTATTTCGTTTTCCCAGACATGACCAGTTTTTCTACGTTGAAGGTTTTTTTCTCCGTTTAAGCTGCTTGCAAGTTAGGAGAGTAGCTTAATCTCTATCCTTCAGAGGTTAACCGATGTTTAGTGGAATGCTCAACATTCCATCACTCTATTACTTATTTTCCTAATGGTAATGCAATCAGGAAACATGTTCGAAGTGGGTCGCAAATTTTCAGGAATTTATATTTTTCATTGAATACATACCTACATACTCGATCATATTACTTTCATACCATCCCATCCTACTTCTCCAATGGCCATGTGTTAGAGATTCTGCCCCGGATGCAGTACGTCATGGGTTCCAACCACGGTCGAGTCATACCAAAGATTTATCAAATGTTACTAGCTGCCAGCTGCCTCGTTTGACGCTCAGCATTAAGAGGTTAGAGTTAGTACTGGTTATACTGGTGTCAAAGTCATGTGACTGAGTGAGACATAACATTATATGTCTGAGACATGATGCCCAAGTGAAGACAGCTCTATAAATTGTCGAACTACAGATATTGTAGCGATATGGCTGAAAATAATTATCGCTAAGGTAAATATTTTAAAAAATCACACTGAGAAATAGTATGGCAACAAATTAAACGAAACATTACTTGTTGACTAATTCAAATACGGTCAAGCTCAATAACCTTTTACAAGATCATAAGAAAAGATAAAACATTTAATAAAATACTTATACATATTAATACAGTGAAACAAGCCGGAATATCTGATACACTTATAAATTATAGCCCAAAAACAACAAAACAATATATAAAAAGTGTCGAAATAATTTCAAATTTTTTGAACAAGATAATTGAGGGAGCAAATCTATTTGAGATTAGCACTTGAGATATCTGATAGGTGAGTGAAAATATTCGATGAGACTTTCAGTAAAGCAGTAGCCTCGGTTGACATTGCATTTTCAAACATCAGGGCAGTTCCAATGAAGCAGTGTTACAGAAAAAATGCAGATTTGCATTTGTTATTTGCTTGAAAAAAGAAAACATAGCTGTTCGTCTGTATAAGGGGAAATATGATGTTTAAGGGATGCATGACTCATCGACTTTCTGCTTTTTGAATCAGATCAAAATCTGTGTTATTGTTGGTTAATAATCGACTTGTAAACATATATTCGTAATCAATACGGGAAAGACCAAGTCCTGCAAGGACACATTGATATGCAGAATAATTGGATGACATTTTATTTCTGAGTATTTAGTGATTGCTATTTGGGCTTTAAAAAACATTTTTTATACGGCACGTGGTAGACTCAACGATAATTTCCAACTATACTGTAGAGCCAGTTTCTTTCATAGGAGATAGTTTCGATCCATATGCATCAAAACGTGAGACTTTCCGAAGTACTAAATGCACACAACCGATTTCTAAATCCACGTTTGCTTTGTAGATCGTGCACTTGTAGAACATATTTTCAAGCTGACCGATCCATAACCATGTTTAAATCTTTTTAAGGTCCCGAATTCCTGCGATCTGCTCGTTCTCTGTGGTTCTTGCGACTTGTGCTAAATAAATGTTATAATACATTGGTAAATATGTATGTAACATGTGAAAGGAAACTTGTAAAAATAAGAAGCAAATCTTCAATAATGTGGTTTCATTCCCAATGCGGAAAAGAAGATTTTCAGTTTGGAGTTCTGATCCATCAAAAATGATATGTAATCGGCAGAATGGCATACAATCTGATTTGCATTTGAAAGTTCTGAACTCCTTTACTTCTGAAAATTCTGAATTCTATTTTAACACAGTTATGTCTGGTTCGTCTCAATATCTACTCCATAAACTTCAAAAAGTTCAAAACACAGCTTCTCAGATCATCCTTAGAGTACCACGATCAGGGCATGCCTCTTCCCTGTTCTCTACCCTACACTGGCTATCCATACGATCCAGAATTATACACAAAAGTTTTTATCTGTGCTAAATTTAATTGACGGGCTGTCAAACCTCATCCATTATGTACTCACCATCAATATACTTACTCTCCTCTTCTGACACGCGTATTCTAATTATTTCCACTATGAAAATGAAATCATATGGACAACGCTCTTTTGCATACCAAGGCCCAGCAACGTGGAACGAATTGCCCACAGAACTTAGACACAAAGACACAGTGATCTCATTCCAGAGCGCTCTTAATACTCAGCCATTTAAATTGCAAACACAGACATAAGAGCCTAATAATGTATCTTTGCTATGTATCCTTACCGTAAAGAATTTACATCATGTTTTTCTGGTTCTAATGTCGTGGTGTTTGTTTTTATTTTTGTAAGCATGTCATTGTTCTTTTTCTTTTTACATATGTCAATTGTTGTAAAGCGCGTAGAGCTTCTAAAGATCATGCGCTATACAAAGTCCTTATTATTACTATTATTATTATTGTTACTATTATTATTGTTACTATTATTACTATTATTATTATTATTATTATTATTATTATTATTATTATTATTATTATTATTATTATTATTTTTATTATTATTATTATTATTATTATTATTATTATTATTATTATTATTATTATTATTATTATTATTATTATTATTTTCGGTCATGCGCTACAGCTATAGTTCCTACAAATTCATGTAGAAACTTTTTTATGCCCATTGAGCTTCCGTTTTAATAAAGCTTATTTTGTATCAGTAGTAGCAGTGGTAGTATTCTAATGGTCCCTTATAAACTTTTATCATTCAAATCATTCGATGTAAGGTATAGAGATAGGTAAGAACCAATAGACCAAAATCGAAAAGGTCGTTCATTTCACTGTACTGTCATAAGCATTATACAAATCAAAACACCAATCTTCGTTATATTCCCTTTAATGAAGACTTCCCTGAGATTCTTAAAATCTTACCCCGTGATCAAAAATTTACTTACACGTCTCATTCATCCACTTTCTTGGATCCTAAATACTTTAGTAAATATTTTATATCAGCACAGGCTCCAGTTAGTATGCTATTGTGTATTAAAATTACTCGGGGAAGTACAGTATTTATTTCAGATTATTTTATGGCTGTATCTGTATTCCTTTAACATACGATATTTTACACTATTTATTCAGGTATTTATATAACGTTCGCATGAGATACTGAATTTTTTTGCAAAATTGAGCAGATAAAGTTAACGATTCTGCTATACATGATTTTAAATTCTTACAATGTATACATCGGAAAAGGTTTTATTGTCGATACTAAATATTTTACAGTTGTTTTGTTAAGTATCTTGTATACGTTGTGTATATTGCGGTTTTATAATAGGATAATAAATTAAACGGTTTTAATTTGATCACACTAATGCTTTCTGCCTTCGATATTAATTTTTTTTTAAAATCTGGCAATATAATAAATATTTTCTCTATTGTGTGGTAGTTTGAAACGTTTTCTCTTAATCCTTACTAAAATCGATAACCGTTGTAATCTCCATTAACAAGAGATATCACCACAATTATTGCTTAAAAGGTATCGGTAAATGCATTAATAATGAGAGGATATATTGGTGAACATTTATTGAATGCGTATGTGTGACGAAAGATCCAGTCATAATAATGCTACATTAGATATTGCATAACGTGAGAAATTAACAGAGAGAAATCAACTAAATGAAGTTAGACGAAATCAAGTCGCCTGTTCTTTTTAAATGTCCCACAGCAATTGAAAAACAAATATTTTTCCAGTTTTTAAGAAACATTATTTCAGCTTGTTGAAGTGTTTTGCAGATAAAAAACTCAAATCACATTTAATAAAAATGTTATATGCTGTTGAAAACAAGCTGTTCACATGTATGAATTTGCTTCAGCGTCACTTGCATCTAAACTTCTTAATAGACTGCTTCACAGTTGTGCAACAGATGTGAGTTAACTGAAGAATCCCGTTATAATCAGCTATATCAAGTGTCAAAACATCGAATAACTAAGGTGCTGGGAGATATGTTTAGAACATCGGCATGCATCATTTTAAGATAAGTTGTGCTTTCTTGTAGAGTTCGCACCTTAGTTCTGGTAACCCAATGTTTTCAAAAACATCATCGTAAAGACAATAAAAATCTACATTTTATAATCTGTTTATATTCCTGCCAAAATATGCAGTCATAGCTATTAGAATCATACTGTATATAAAGTTATTAGCAGAAAAGGGACATATACGTGTACACTGTCTATATGTGTTGCAGTAAAGGCATCCTTTTCGGTTAGAACATTATAAATCAAACTAATTTTAATAAACAGTTTCAAATGTTTAATGTCATTCTAGAGATACATTTATACATATTCTTATGCACTGAGGCATATATGTTGGTATGTATACAGATGGGAATGACACGGTTTGTATTTGCAAATCTAGGAAAATAGAAACATTTGCATTTCAGAGAAAGAAAAACTTCCGAAATGTAAAAAATATAAATGACACAATGGGGTGAAATATGTGTAAAATTACTTTTATATCAAAGAATTATCCTCTGCTTATTAGTTACAAATCTTGTTTTCTTGATGCAAAAATGGTCGCCTTAGATTAAGTTGGATGACGAGTAATTGTCCATGCTTTAAAGAGTTACAGATTAGAACTTCTTTCACATTTCACATACATAAACTATATAAGAAACTTGTCGAAGGATGTATTTTTGAACAAAATTGACAACTTATCATGTTTACTATAAAATGTCTTTATTTTGAAAAGTATCAATCAAGGGAGACTAGTAGATGTAATGGTGTAACAAATTTGTGTCGCATTTTCATATCCTCTTTTTTCCATTGTAAAATTATATAGAATCGGCAAAAGGAAAAACATACAATAATCTTAATGAAATATAGCGCTAGATAAAATGTGTAGGAAAAGAGTGCTACCATTAATAGAAATTGAATAAGCACATATTCGAAATCTCTGTTGCTGACATTCGTTTTAGACCTCTCAAAGTAGCCTGACAGATATCCTGCTGGTCTAAGCAGATTTTATCAGTTTTTAAACGTTTGTTACACATGTTGTCCTTGTGCATCTGAAACACCATTAATGTACCTAGTATCATTTTGCCAGCGAACGTATTTGCAAGAAAATATTTAATTACAACAATCTGCAATAAGTACGTGCTGAAACACTGTCTTTTTCATGAGAAAATAGTAAGTTTTCTAATGATGCAAGATCACATGATACTTCCAGATAATGTCTTTATATAATTGATTTTATGAAAACGTAGAAACAATGATATATATTCCATCTACACCCTCCATGCTATACAGAAGGCAATTTGCTTTACATGCACAAATCGACGAAATATGATTGAGAGATTTCTTCCCTAATTTTTAATTCATTATGTACAAACTCTGACAGTTTAGAAGCCATGCTAAAAGATATACCTATTCCAATAATTAGCAGTTTAAAACAGTGTTAAACATGAAGACATGGACATGAAAACTATTCATATTTTTAAAAAAAAATCAATAAGCTCAAACAATATCGAACACAAAGTAAGTATATAAATCACATATAAATAGCAGCACGATGAGCAAACAACTAACCTTTTTCTGAGATACATTGATCTGCTGTAACCTGTACCAGCTTTAGGCATAAGATGAACAAGCTAAAGGTTAGGACCCAAAATTCTGAACTCAGTGTGAAGGTGCCTCTCAAATTTATTTTATAATAATATGGCATATATCGCTTTTAATAGCTTAGGGTCTCGCTTTGTCTAATTCAGGCATTGACTGTATCTACCTATTCTTACGTGCATTTTTAAGCCTAATATAATTTTGACTTATGAAATGTAAACGAGTCTTGCAGTGTTTCCTTTTAATGCAAAATGTATAGTAGTGGTATATCACATACGAGTGGTATATCACATCTATTTTATTTATATTACATGCAATGCATGCATTATATATATATATATATATATATATATATATATATATATATATATATATATATATATATATATATATATATATATATATATATATCACTTACAATAGAATATATTTGCCCTTTGTACTGAGTTATGATTTATTGCAGGCAGCTGTGTATTGACCGTGTGAATGAACTCTCCATATATTCCAAGTATGTCCGCTACAAGATGTAGTTCTCCACCATTAATACTGGCCGCCATGTATAACCTATCGTGTGCTCAAAATGGCCTCAAATCCAACAACAACAAGAACAAGAACAACATCCACCATGTGTATCCGTGTTTCAAAATCACACAGCTCGATTAACCACATTTTTTGCCTCCAAAGGTTATCGACAATTATTTACCCACTGGCTCATATTTTTCATATTAAAATGTTCCAAATGGTACTTATAGCAGAGTTGTCAATATTAAACTATTTAAATAGGTATATAAAATAGAAATATCAAGATTAAAATGTTTATATCTGTATGAAAACTATATATGTCTAAGTTAAAATGGTTATATATTTCGCAATGTAAAAATTTCTAGACTAACCTGTATTGAAAATATCAAGATTAAACTATTTCAGTAAGTAGTATAGTTGAAATTTCAAGATTAAAATAGCTGACATGGTATGTAAAGCAGAAATGTTTACGAAATGTCTCTATTAAAATAGTTTGGTAGGTATGGGTAGCAGAAATATCAAGATAAAAATAGGTATGCATTGTAGAAAGTTAAGATTAAGATAGATGAATAGGTACAAATGACAGAAATGTCAAGATGAATATGGTTGAAACTTAACGTTAATATCAAGAATATAATAGTTAAATAAGTACATATAGTGGAAGATTTAGAAGAAATCTCAAGATTACAATGCCTTATTACGAGCATATAGCAGAAGGGTCAATATAAATATTTAGCTCTTGAAATCTACGTGTCTTTCTTTACATATATCTGCTTGAGATAGAAATGAATATGGAACTAAGCAGATTTAAAACAATTTGAAAAACTAACAACTTCCAAACTTCTTGGCAGGAAGCAATACTGATAGCAAAAACAATTCCTGATAAGGCCTGTACGGAACTAGAAGAATTACGGTAAAGACCGTCTTTGAATAATTAAGGAAAAGGTTTATCTAAAATGCATATCAGCTCATGATGAATAACATCAATTCACAATCTATTCGATAAAATACAAGGTCTGTTAATTAAGTTCATAGCATTTCATTTTGTCCAGATCATATATATATATATATATATATATATATATATATATATATATATATATATATATATATATATATATATATATATATATATATATATATATATATATAATCTCTTTTTGAAACAAAAGACTTGATACAACTCTCATGCCGACCATTAGACGTAAACAGCTGTATTTGCGACACAATGATGCAGATGGTACGTTATATACTCTATCTCAAGTGCACGAAACAATTGTTCAACACTTGGAGTGTGGAACCAAACTCAACACAAGCACCACAGACCATCTTTTCAGATTTCAGACACTAAATATTTATAACAGAAGCTCTCATAAGGAATGAACACATTCACGCAATTTTCGAATACGAGATAGCTCAGAACAAAAAATTTTAATGTATTCAGGTGTTTCTAGTAAACCAGTTTTAATATCATTGAATGGTCGTTGAGGAGATCAACTTCATGGAGGCGGGAAAAGGTATCGAGTTAAAAACTTTTGCAGATTATATTTTCCATGCCATAAATTACTACCGTTTTCATCTGTTGGTCCTGCCGTAATTTCTGGATTCCCTTACCGCAAGTCTAACTTATGCAGGCACGCATAACCAAAACTTGTGTGATTTGTGTGTGTGTATATATGTGTGTGTGTGTGTGTGTGTGTGTGTGTGTTTGTGTGTGAGAGAGAGATTAGATTTTTAAACGAGTTTTTCAGAAATATCGCTACGATTTCTTCAATGTGACAGTTCACATTGATGTCTAGCACTGGGGCATCATGCCGCAGACATGTGGCACGATGTCCTACCTAGACACATTTTCCTAACACTCAGCCTACCAGTCCTAACACTAACCTCTTAATGCTGAGCGCCAAGCGAGGCAGCTGTTAGTATACGTTTTAAAGTATTTTGTATAACTCGGCCTGGGATGGCACCTGCGACCTCCCGCATACCGGGCGGACGCTCTAACAACCACACCACCGCAGCGATCTAACCAAAAGAGGAGGACACACACACACACACACACATACATACATACATATATATATATATATATATATATATATATATATATATATATATGTATATATATATATATATATATACATATATATATATATATATATATATATATATATATATATATATATGTATATATATATATATATATATACATATACACTCGACTGAATGGTCTTACATGAGGGAGATTAAAAAATAAATGGAGAGATAAGTATTTACCATATACATTGTAGATTGAAGAGCGAACACTTAAATACCGATTTTCATACCCTTTTAGAGTAGTGATGGTTTCATTTTATTATCATCATACTTTTGATGAGTGAAAATTATTGAACTTCAATTGTTTTTCTTTTTTATTATGAGCAAAACGCATGGCAAACGTAAATGTATGGTGTTGACCATGATATTTGCATAGCACATATTCATTAATATCTTTTTCTTTCCTCGAATACAGAAATACCATGCAAAATATTTGAGATGGAGAAGAAAAGAGATATCTATACTAATACAATGTACTGAATATAATGTTAATATATGCGTTATCTCCCCTTTCCTCTTTACTATAAACTCTCATTGCGAAAAAGATGCCATTGTTGACAAAGTATTATGGTTATGTTATATCAGCATATAGTAGTAGTAGTAGTAGTAGTAGTAGTAGTAGTAGTAGTAGTAGTAGTAGTAGTAGTAGTAATCGTGTATATACAAGACCGGCAAAAATTGTGTGCGTTATCGAAATCCCGAGATCGATTCACTGTTAGAGCGGCATTTGGGTTATCTATGTTTGCAGAAGGAATTTAGCTCTCATGTGGACATTAATTAATAATTTCTTTCTCACTTCAACAACTTATCTTCCACGAGTAAATGATTCTTGTTTCCTGAATACAGTCAGGCTTTTCGTATACAATACATAGAATAATTAAGTTCTCTTTGCAAGCACACAGCCACATCTCCTTACCAGTTCCTTTCTGTTTTACGTACATGTTGTTTTCTGCAAATCAAACAATATACTAGATAGATCAAATGTGTGTGTATATATATATATATATATATATATATATATATATATATATATATATATATATATATATATATATATATATATATATATATATATATATACCGTGCAATAGTTTGTTTGGTTTGAAAATGTCCATATTTTCAAGAAATAATTAGAAAAATCGTAGAGCTTATAAATATTATGTCCACATATTAAACAACCAAGTATTTATGCTCATTTGTTTATGATTGAGGAACACGAATGCATTTTTATCTTTCTTTTTTCATTTGTAAGCTATAAATAAAGAGCTTCTAAAAACTTCAGAAATTTCTTTATTGCAAATCACCACGGTTTTGTCTAGCATATTTTGGTGTAGAGGCTCAAAACATACAGTAATTCGATGCAGACGCAGAATCACACTGAAAACTAATCGGAATTATTTATTTTGCTGTTAATAGTTAATCGTATTGTCGCTTAAAATGTCGTTGTCTTAAGTCCCCTGAATTGTAATCCTTTTGTTGCGATCTGTGGTAAGCAACATACAAGCATAATACAAGTCTTGGTCGATGTTGGATATAGCGTGCAACCTCTAAATTTAGGATTTTGATGGGTTTTTTTTAAAGAAAAGTCTTTATATTTAAGATAAATGTTCAGATATTAACATTTTACTCATCCAGTCGATCTGAATCCGGATTGTCAAGCATGCATTTTCGTACAGGCTACAATGCCTTGGCCGTGTTCGAGTATAGTATAAAGGATAAATATACATGCTGTAAAAATAGATAAGTAAGATGGATAAATATTCGACACAATATATGCGACGTCATATTTATACATATACGAAATTGGTTTAAGTATATGCTGAGTGGTGTTCACAACTCATTAATATACGATGGTTCCATGTAATCTTCTAAATGTTTGTCTTTAAATACGTGATGCGAGTTTAACTAAAAGTCATATTTACGATATTAGGCTTGAAAAGTATCTATGTTTTTGCAGACGTGTCCAAGAAGTTTTGTGTTAGCAGTTTTCTTTGTTTGGTATCGTCCGCATGTATACAAGGTAATAACTCGTCTAAATGTTAGTAGCACTTATCGGAGTTATTCCTTCTACGCTTTGGATGTGATACGTTTTGATGTATGTTTTTAAACATAAACGTTAGGCAAAGAAAATAACATTTGAAGCAGGAGGTATCATGTGCTGCTATCGGGACTGTTTATCTACACATATTTATTTAACGTGTTTACTTATTTGAATTTTCCTTAAAATTATTTCCACTGGATAATGAATGTTTTTTTTTTCAAAATGAAACCCTCGTTCATATAAACTTGATTTGTCAACTGAACACATTGCTATGATTAGATGTATGTACATTCTACACACTAGAAGATAATCTTTCAATTAATTGAAGTATACATTATTCAAAATTCAGTAAGCAAATATAAACCAACAAATGAAAAAATATATGAGCCTTCTTCTCCTTTCTCCCTTAAAACCCAGACAATAATTTGCTTTAAAATAAACATTTAAAGTTTTTGAGTGTCTGGATATTTTTATAAAATTGCTTTGCTTTATTTGTCCCACTGTCAGTTTCATAAAACCAGCTTGCATGAGCATACCTCTCTGCCTCTCTGTGTCTGTCTGTATGTCTCTCTCTCTCTCTCTCTCTCTCTCTCTCTCTCTCTCTCTCTCTCTCTCTCTATATATATATATATATATATATATATATATATATATATATATATATATATCAGGGATCGAATTTAGCACCATTAACACAAATTTCTCTCTCTCTTCTCTCTCTCTCTCTCTCTCTCTCTCTCTCTCTCTCTCTCTCTCTCTCTCTCTCTCTCTCTCTCTCTCTTTCTCTCTCTCTCTCTCTCTATCATGATTTTGTTACTTGTTAAAATCCATTTACCAAGCTTAAGAAAATTGTCATTTTCTGTTTTTCCAAAATATGCGTGCATTAATAAGATATTTTAGGACTTTTGTTCAAAATATCATGTGTAATATATTTATAAAATACTGTAAGACCGCCCGATATACAGGCAGATCAAGTGATTTTGCTTTTTTTCTAATTTTTTGCATGCATACATACATACATACATACATACATACATACATACATGCATACATACATACATACATACATACATACATACATACATACATACATACATACATACATACATACATACATACATACATACATACATACATACATACATACATACATACATACATACATACATACATACATACATACATACATACAAGTAGTATACAAAAATGCGAGTTCTAGCGCAGCATGGAAACTCTAAAAGTGTCATTTGTAAGCTTAAAACCACCGTTTTAACCTTTAAAACACTAAAAAATATGAAATTTCCATAGAAAAAAGCCCTTGATTTTATAATAACATTTTTATATTATTTTGCGATTTTCATACTAAGTAAGATTCTTTATATATCTATTTGTTAGCTTTATTATAAATACTTTATTTTCATACACTTTACCATGATCAAGTTTCTTATACAGCGGCTTAAGGTTTTTAAAAATATGTTCATATAGATCTTACTACGAAATTAAAAGCATCTGAAAAATAAAAGTTAGTGAAGAGGATATCAGGTTGGACTTATTCGTCAACCAAATGGCACATTGTGGTTTTGTTATATTATAAAGACTTCCGTTGATGAAAAAATGTTAAGCAAGTGGTAGGACAAACCTGATTGATACGGTTATATTTATAACAACCTAAGTAGAGAAGCGCGAGATATTATGGAAGAATAACGGCAAACAACAATTGTGGATAAATTTATTAAAAACAAAGAATGAAATATGTAGATGATTTAATGCACATAATGTTTAATCCTATAAACGAGCAAACAGTTACATTCAATTAGTCATCAATTCCTGCACTATGTTTTAATGCAGATAGAGATTATATTAGATCTAACTATTATTTTGGATTAGATGGATATGTTATATCGCTAGAAACTCAGATGAAGAAGAATGGGCTGTTTCCACAGTTGTATACGAGAAAATTCATAGTAATCTCCAACCATCATTTCAAGATATTACAAGACAGCAACGGCGTATGAATGATTTCATTGCCGAAGTTTATGAAGATGAATTTTTATCTAATATGACCAAGATGAATTTATTAAAATGACCTAACGCGAGCGTATTGATACCATCGCAGCAGAAGCGTTTGTCATCGAAGTTGGTTAATGCGTGTTTTTCGATTTGTCTGTCATAAGTTGATGTTTATAAGATCTTATTGAGTACATTGTAGCGAAATGTTTCGATGAATTTCTAAGAATATCAACATAATTGGTATGCTTGATATCATTTTATCGACATATTTTTTTTACTCCTTTAAGTTTCTCTGTTTCCTTGCTGTCCGCAGTCTTTACCGAATACATCTTGCTGCGTAGTCCAACTAACTCGAAATTCAAATCACTAGTATTTTAGATTTCCTAAAGGAAGTAAATCTTTATTTTAAACTGTAACTTGTTATGACCTTACCCAAACTAATTTTTTCTAATGCAAATGTCAACTATTATCTACATCTGTTCATCAAGATACATCATTTACATTTCCCTTTGATCGGGAACCAACATTTTTAACTGTTAACAACATTTATCATTTTATATTTAACTACTATATTTTTTTTACTATATCGCTGGTCGATATGAACTTTTCTTTTTACATATATGACCTACTGTATGGCGCAAAATAGCCTAAAAGTGCTGGTGCGCCGTTAAAATTAAATCAATCAATCAATCAACAAACTCGAAAGCTGGACGAAAGCAAATCTCGTCTTTATTTTTTCCCACAACTTTCTTATTAACCAAATCATGAAACCGAGAGTCTCGGTTGACATCAGACAAATAGAATTCATCTTGATAGAATCTCTGGCAGAAACGGATAATCATTGTGCGCGTCATGCAGCGATGCTGGATAATCAACATCAAATTCGAGATAAAAAGTATGGTTTGATTCGCTTAGATTTACAGTTAAGTTTTTTGTATCATTTCGAAACTCATTTATTTAAGCTCATGAACAACTCCGTATTTGGAAAGTCCATGGAAAATACACGCAAGCGAGTAGATATCGAAATCGTTAATAATAACAAACGTTTAAGTAAATTGGTAGCTTCAGATCCTTTGGCTGGATCAATACACATTAGTGAAAACCTTGAACTTTACACATTAGTGAAAACCTTGAACTTGTTAGCAAGTATAAAACAAACCTCAAGCTTGCTAAGCCAATATTTGTGGCGCTTGCGGTTTAGAAATCTCAAAGTGGCTTATGTATGAGTTTCATTATGGTTTCCTTAAACGAGTCTGGCCTAAATCAAAATTACTTTTCACTGATACTGATTCACTCCCCTATCAAGTATTTTGCGAAGACACTTTAAAAGATATTTTTGTTACTTATTGTAACTCCAGCGTATTTGTGCCTTATGACAGAAATGCCACCGCGAATAGCTTTCGCAAAAAATACATACATGTCGATGTTGCCATTAGTTATCAACTTTGTTATTGTGCTAGTTATTTTATATAAATCAACCCATAACAAACAAGGGCTTGATAAATAATTAGCTGGATCAAGTTTATATTGTTTTATCGCAATATTTCGGAAACTTTGAAATATGTCGTAGAGCAACAGCACATCTTGAATAATATAGACATACATATAATCGCTGAGAGTTTTACAACCAAATATTTTTCAAACATTTTGAGCGTGGTCATATTCAACATCAGGTATATTTTCTCCTGACAATGATGAATAAAATTTGTCTTTGCTTGGCAAACAAACACCATCCAAATACTCATATGGGAATATTCCTTTCTTTTTCATAAGATTAGAATTATAACCAAAATGTTTAACAAGAGATGTGAAATCGCTAAACTTTGTAGCTAACGCATGTAAAGAACCAGCTATAAACTGCTTGTTATCGATGAATCGTAACGGACCAATGCTAACTGACATAAATCGTTCATAGTTGGTTAGTATTGCGGTTATAGATTTTTCCTTACAAAGTTCAACAAGATCAGGATGCCCCAACGCATAAACAATAAAGTGACAATCATATCCACGAAAGGTATGCGCGATGCAAGGAATAAAACTTACCTTAAGAAATTTGTCTTTACAATATTTATGAGCTGGTCCGAGTTATCGACAAGCTAAATAACAATAGTCAAACGCCTTAGTCATATCAGGTGGTGGTTTCTTTGGTTTCTTTGCAAGTTGTTTAGAACTAACGATCACCGGCACATATTCTTTAATGAAAATTTTATCACAAATATGACATTTCTGAGCATTAACGTAGTTGTAAGGGTCTTCATCAGATTTATTGATTTCTGGCTTTACTGACAACTTTTGATATATTTTTTCAACTTCGATAAACAAATTCTTAATCAATCAAACTGCAGCGCCTTCATCAAATTCTTTTTCTGGTCGATATATTTTAGCTGGTTCTGATGGAAACTGGAACATGTTTTGCCATGTAAATGGTCTGTATCTGATCATTTTTGAGATAGTTTTCAAAACGAGGCTTAATTGATTCAAAATCATAGGTTATCGTAAATGGTGACGTAGCGGTGTTTTTAAAGTTAATAAATCTTAGCAATTTATTTTCTTTGTTAGGCAGTGCAGTTCTTTGATCATGAGAACAGAATTTGTGATGACCTTGCAGTTAATCATCACTGTGAAAACCATGCAAAACGTATACAAAAGTAAGTTTTATGTTTACTTTTCGTGTACTGTTTCGCGAGTAATCCATTAAAGTTCTTTATGAGAGAATAATGTCGTTTGTAATACAATAAATTTTTAGTGTCAGGTCCAGCGTGTGGTGCTGTTCTAATCGGGTAAATTTTATAGCCATCATCGAATCCAAAAACATATATCGATACATTTTTTTGTCGTTCGATTTTAGCGATGTGTTTGATCGGATTTGGGAAATCAACGCCATCCCGATTCAACTCAGATACATATTGAGCATATTTTGAAACTCTATTAGGATCTTAATTAGCTGGAATTAAGCTGGCCAACAGCGACGACATAACGCATTTATCATCATCATTAACAACATTAATAACGCAGTGGGTTTTAATAATTTTTTATGGTAACGTAACAAATGTTCCACCGCGCAATGGATCGTATTTAAAACTGTGAATAAGTAAACAATCTCTCGAAGCTAGAATCCAACCCGATCCAGATCTAGTGTAATTGTCAATTTCTTTGTCAATTTCTTGTGACATTATAATACCAGCTTTTTTCACGTTGTTATCATTATCAGAGTAAACAACGTTTGAATTCGATTTTATATACGGACGAGCAAATTTTTTTTCATCAACAGCATGAACAAACGTGACACGAAGTTCAGCTAAAATTTTCATTCGAGGTTCTTCAACATGAATATAACCTATTGCGGCTTTGATTAATTCCTCCAAGGACCTATCATCAATCTCAATTTTTAAGTGGTGCCTTCGAATGATGATCTGGTTGGTTTAAGATTGGTTTTATATTTTTTTATATTTTTTAACTGCTCGAGATCATATAGTATTTTTTCTACTTCCGAATTTGATTTATGGTATTTTGGTTTAGTTCCGATCGTCGTTGTGTAATCATCAATGAGTTTTAGTAAAATATTTGATGATGGGTTTGTTTGCTTGGTTTGCCGAGCCCTTTATGATCGTCTATACTAATTAATGCTGGCTGAATCCTTCTACGTTGAATATCTTTTTGCAAGTCTTCAAAATCACGGTTTGATTTTGGATATTTAGGTTATAATCCAGTTACATTTTCATACTCTATCATGGTTTTACTAACAAGATCGGAACGCGAATACTTCGTTCTATATTAATATATTTCACTCAATATTAATTTAATTAAAATTGTTTAAATTTAGTATCAAACAAATAATATAAAACTCTCTCTCTCTCTCTCTCTCTCTCTCTCTCTCTATATATATATATATATATATATATATATATATATATATATATATATATATATATATATATATATATATATATATATATATATATATATATATATATATATATATCTATATATATATATATATATATGTGTTTGTGTGTATATATATATATATATATATATATATATATATATATATATATATATATATATATATATATATATATATATATATATATATATATATATATAATAGAAATGCCATTTCCATGCGGTACAAAGAACTGTAAATGGCTGCTACAAGGTTCTGATCAAGATTGCGGGAAAAGTTGCTATCAAGATTATTTTGGCTATCATAACGTTTATATACGACGAAACAACTCACATGGACAACAGCCTTGTTTACGCTGCGGACTCGGAGCTCGCAGTAAATACGGCATCTGTTGTAAATGCGGAGCTGCTGATTACTCAAATTTAGTTAGCTACTATAACAGGAGAAACTTGAAACGCTGCGCTTATAAGAAAGATCCACCGACGATCGAGCAGTATTTAGCAATGCGAGTTTAAACTGTTTTCCGCTTCTCGCTCCTCTAATATTGTTTGCTTGATTTTATTAATTTTTCTTTCGATACTTCTGTATATTTTTCTTATGCTACGCTCAAATCTTCTTTTGTCATCATTATTTTTGTTTTGCTTAATATAAAATTCTATCGGTAATTTGTTAGGCTCTAATTCATCGAATACTTTTTTCTTTTTATATTGCTTTGGCGAGTCAAACAATTATTTATTCTGCTCTGGTGAATCCAACGGTTGTTTATTTCGCTTAACACGGGATAGTCTTTTGTTATATTCCGCGATATCAAGTTCCGCTTATTCTTTATTTATCAAATTTGCAGCCCTCCAAATATCATAAACTCGTGTTAGCCCAATACCAAATTTACGGGCGATCACGGCGGGTTTCTCAACATCTCTCAACATCGCAATAGTGATTTTATTATTCATGGTCAGCTCGGTAGTCTTTGGCATAATAAAAATAATACAAATAAAAAAATAAAAATACTGTATTTTATCGATTAGAAATTAACAATAATGGTGGTAGTAAATGAATTAATCGCATTAAATTTACTACACGACAACTATTTTAAAAATAGTTTAATTCAAAAACCAAATGGTGATAATTATTTCATTCCACCGCCTGAATCAGAGTTATCATTTAAAATCGTTAACAATAAGATTGTATCGGTTATTGGTAAAGTTACTGTTTTAACGAGTTTTTCTCTGATTAAAATAGTTGATGAGTTTTCAAAAGTATTTAATCAAAGATTTAACTTGCTCTGTAATCTATTTATGAAATAGAATCTGATCTAGTTAGATCACTAAATGTTGAGGAAAAAAGCTAAAAAGAGTGTTGATGATCTATTATTTTGTAATGGTGTTAAAACTTAAATTACTAATAGACGATTACAAAATTATCGGAAAAAAATTTAAAACAATCAACAGTTATGACACATATATTAAAATTGATATATACTGGGAAAATATGAGCCACTAGGTAAATTATCTATGATTACCGAGCAGTATAGTCAAGTGATTTTATTTTTTTTTGAACTTGAGGCTTGTAGACAGCTCTTTAACATAACTGACTGTAGACATGCAGATATATAATAATCATGCAAATTAGGATAAAATGTGTGATTAATTGTATCTGATATAGAAGAGCCATATCAAAGAATATGTTATACTAAGCATATATGTGCCATCAAGGAAGTTTAATATGTTCGCCTAGCAGCAAGGTCACGTGATTTGATTGGTTCAATCTACAGCCATTCTAATGCAAAATGATCTATAATTATAACTTGGGTAATAATTGTACTTTAATTTTATTTGACAGCATCTGAAGTCGGTAAAGCTAATACGATATACCTTTCTGTATAATTTATACATACAATAACCCCGTCCTGTCTTTTTGCAAGCCAGATCCGTCAAATCATAGACCAAATCTGAACGATGAATACTGCTGGTATTTTATCGGTAATCCTTGTACAAACAACGGCACTCATTATCCAGGTAAGATATTAATTTTTGTCCTTTTTGTTCTTATTTTCTTTTCACCAAATTAAGGTAGTGTAACGTTTTCTTTCTCTTTAACCTAATTATAAAACTCATTCAGCTTTTAAATTAACCAGTAATTTTACGCAAGGAATGAAGTGTGGTGATCAGAGCTGTGAACGATTCAGCGTGTTGTACATGTTTGATAATCAGTAAAAAACACCACAATGTAATATTTAACAAAACCATCGAGTATGGAATGCTATAACTGATCTAGAATGAATATAAAAATTGACGGTAAATACACATATTTTCATTTAAATAAATAACTTGAGAAAAAAAAAACAAAATTCGACTTAAGGATAAAATAATGTAAAAAATCATTCATAGGAGGATAAACTTATTGCGTTTCTCATTATATCGTGAATACCATTAGTTATGTAAAATAGAATCGTATATAAAACAATTGAATGATTGGAAAATAAGTAAACACCGATTACTATTATCTTATGTAAAGTATGTATGTGCTTGACAATATCATCTTTAAGATTAGGCAACTACGATGTCTAAATTTAAATGTATATACAGATTAAATTATACATATGCAGATTGATTGTTTAATGTTTGTCTAAGTTAATTGTTTACTCCCTTTAAAAGAGTTTGATTAGCACGGACCGCTAAAAAACTGTTTAGTAATTGCAACAATGCCTCACAAGCGCATTTCCTATATGATTACTGTCCTCTCCAACTTCCCAATCTTAAAACAGAACGCATTATTGTACCAAACTGACTTTTTCTGAACATCTGAAGGACATATTTAAAAAAAGCTATGTTTTGTTTTGTAGCGTAGACCTAAACATCTAAAAGATAATCTGGTACGTGTCAAGGTAACTTTGGACAAATTTGACAACAGAAGTTAGCTTTACTGTCAGGGAAACATTACGATGCCGATCTAAAGGAAATATGTTCCCGTGACATGTATTCGCAGCAAACCTAACGCGCAACTCTTCAGCTAATAAAACTTTACAGAACAGTCAGCTGTTGCGCGAAATGTTACATATTAAGTGTAATCCGCGGCGGACCGATATAGAACGCATATCCTTTCGACCACAACGTGTTCTTTATGTGATTTATTATTATTATTATTATTATTATTATTATTATTATTATTATTATTATTATTATTATTATTATTTATTATTATTATTATTATTATTATTATTATTATTATTATTATTATTATTATTATTATTATTATTATTATTATTATTATTATTATTATTATTATCTTGCCTCAAGATTCGCATGGCACACATCAGTTACTAGCTTCTACAATAACAACTTTACCGCAATTAGTATATCATTAGTATATATTGTGATCTATGGTATAGGAAGGCAGTGGGTCATAACAATGTGGTTCTTGGTCATTATGTGCCATTGCTGATAAGTATGCGATTCTGCTGGCCGGCAATTTCCATGCACATTTAGATATATATTATCCCTGCTACGACCAACTCTGAGGTCACATCTGCATTTCAGGTGCAACAGATTAGTTCCAAATACGTAGGTAACCTTACATTGTTAATTTGCATGACCTAATGAAGTCAGCCTAATATATCTCCTGGAAGTAATTCGAGCAATAAAATTGTGTTAATATGTGTCTTTGCAAAACAATTCCATAGTCAAATCGGAGATGCGTAGTTTTGCACGTTGCAAACACTTCAGTTCCTGAGCTAAGCAAATCTTGCTTGTACTTAGTAGTCCCATAATGCCTAAATAAAAGTGATCGGATTTGTAAATGAAAGTGTAAAGTTTGGTTCTCTGTACGATAACCACACAATTTCAAATGTCAGACATCCTTATTATTTTGTTTTTAATGCCGTTTTTCCAGCGCAAGATACGCTATCCATAACGGCTAGTATAAATTTTGGAGGATTAACGCAGTAAGAACCAGGTACCAACAAACAGAATACTACTGGCAAGCTTTATTTTTGTCGAGGATGATTCTAGTTACCAAGAGGTGAAATGAGAGCGATATTCAAAGGCATGCGCTCTAAGTCAAACCTATCTTTCTTTCATTGATTATGAACTTGTTTAGTTTTGATCGTTTTGAATATATATATATATATATATAAATATATATATATATATATATATATATATATATATATATATATATATATATATATATATATATATATATATATATATATATATATATTGTGTGTGCGTGAAGGAAAACGGATTTCCTCTCCATGCATAAGTCAATCGTTCTATTTCATTCATATCGTTTCTCTTTCGTCTTTAGCCACTTCACGAACCCAAATATCAATGGTGGTATTGGCTGTACGAAGGAAAGTCTGATCTCACCCCTAGACAAGGTACCGTACAAGCCAGAGAAATGGCGTGACAGTCAAAGTATTTCTATAAGTATAAAATTATATAGCAGAGTACCGGAATTGAAGGAATGCCCCATCAAGTGCCACGCCAGAGATAATCACACATCATGATTTCAGACATGTAAAGATGGCGAGTAAAAAGGAAATGCACAGTGCGACAGCAAGTATTTTTTGCTTAAATATATTTTATCTGCATATATATTCACACACACAGAAACTACTCTGTATGCGTGGGTTTGAGTCTCGGGCTCTGCCATTGTGGGTATGTGAAAAAGCTTTGCAGTTGCTTGGGTCTCAGTTCTTTTCGGGGTGCTCCATGTCTTTTCCTCCACCGTTAATAACGGTCGCCATTTATAGCATGTCTTGTACTGAAAAATATGCCATTAAACCCTACAACAACAACAATCGCTGAGTTATTTATATCCGATGTGAGCTCATTCGAGCAGATGTAAGGATTTATGAACCTAGGCAAGACGATATGTATCATAAATCGCTAACCTGATTTCGATGTATTAAGAATTAAATGCATCAAAATGTTTTGATGAAGTGGAAGGTAAATAAACTTCAAACTGTCACATGGGTGCCCGCACACGGGATCTAGGTGAGAACTTGCTCTTTACCTTTCGATTACACTATTAGCGTGTTTTGGACTACATCTGTAAAATTTACTAGCTGACTTCTACTTTTTTACTCACCACCTCCCACAATAATTATGCGGTCTTTCTAATGTGTCACGTAAACAGAGTGCTTTGACCTTTGTTATGCTTTTGGAAATTTATCAAGTCATTAAAAATCATTCGTGAAATTTACAAAGACATCGCAAGCATTGATTGCCTCACAGAGATGTTGAAGAAAGTAACACTTATTGCCATCATCTTGTATTAATAATGGATGTTAGTTGGCAATTTCATTTGTAAGCCTTCGAACAGGATACGTTCTAAGTAAAGGTGACCATATTAATTTACATCAATTACGTGAACTGAAATATTTATTCGAATTTCATGTCAAATCAACTGTCGGAAGTATGAAGTCGTTACGATTCTACAAATTTATCGTAGTTTACAGATAGATCATAAAAACATTTAATGATTTGAATTTGATGCATTTGTTTCTTTCAGATAAATGTTTTTTAGAACTAACATATTTTAAGAGTTACGTTACATATGTGTCCTTTACACTACATTTAATCGATTCCTCTCTTCTAAATGAAATTGTTTTTATGTTCCTTGAAATTGATTCCTACATTTCATTTATATTCAAAAGGATCGATATAACATGTGCTGTAAAGTAGTATTCTGGAATGCATTTAGATGGTCGTTGATACATGTATAATAATTATCAGTGGCCGCAACGTTTGTGCTAGAGAGATGTTCTCGATAACTTTTGTCTTGAAATGAACGTAGTCTCACATGATAATGCATTTTAAGAAGGAACAAAGTGTTATATCTACTTTCCATCACCTAAGCGTATACATGTATTACCGCCCTTTCTGTGTGTGTGTGTGTTTGTGTGCGTGTGTGTCATCCGTCTTTCTGTCCCACTCTTCGTCATGTACTATAACTTTTTTGCTGGATTTCAAAAAGCTTAGTTATACAAGTTTGAATTGAGGATGCCCTAGGTAACGGCAACCGAATGTCTGTCCTACCTACTTTCTTTCAGCAAAATGTATAATATTATTGAATTTCAGTTACATTCATTATGCAGTTTGATTTTGATAAACTCTTCGCAGAGGGCGATTGTATTTTCTCAGTCTTTCTTCAGCGATGATCTATCACCTTATTACTGCTTGATGTCAACCTCGACTTAGCTTTCATTTTTACTTTTCAGCAAACATACCGTCATCGATCATGAGACCCATCCGTATTATTCTCCACGTGACAGATTATTATCTTGATTATTATTGCATATTAATTAAATTTGTTACTCTGCCCGACATTGATAAGATTTTGGTAGTCTTCACTTTTCATTGAGTTAAAATCTACATGATTATTTGATAAACACCATGTGTGTTTCCGTCCAATAACTTTCTTAATAAGTTAAAAGTTTTAAATGAAACAACTTTAGTGAGCACTTTGATATTATTTAGATTCTGTGTGAGATTGTCATATTTCTGCATTATCGTTTTAAGGAGGGGTATCGATTGATCACGTGGTCCAATCACATTCGGTTAGCTATCATAATTTTCATTGCATTTACTAAGAAATCTTGTGACATGACACTTTGGCAGATTGTTGTACCCCGTCCCTTTATTCTAGATGTTAATTCATTCATCTCTACTTTTATTATGGATATTATGAAAATTAAGTTTTTGAAAACATTCCAGAGGGTCGGATATTTGAGGTATTTCTAAAAAAGAATACAATTAAAAGATAAGTTGCCTTGAATTATTTAAAATGTAAATAACATAGCGCACGCCATTGTTGTCACGCACAGTTCTGATGACATTGATATAAATGAAAACGTGATATTCTAATGTGCAAGTTATAAATATCTTTGATAGCAAATTTACCTTCGATTAGAATCGTCACTTGTATATGAAACTTCGCGAAAGAAAGAAATAGGTACACAGTATATATTGTAAATAGGGATAGATTAATGTGTATTCATAGACACAAAACTATGAAATTTTAAGTTTACTTGAACGTAATAACAGTTTAAAGAAGACGTTAAAGTCTTGTAACTGGTTTGGTTTTGCAATTTTAACATCACCTTTTAGCACATGATATGTTATTCATGGCCGCAATTAGATTTGGTGAAGGAAAAAACCCGTAAGTCCCCGGGAAGAACCACTGACCTACGGAAAGCCATTTCTAAGCTTTATGATATATCCATATTCGTCTACTAGAACCCACGCTGATAGAGGTGAGGTGCAGGTGATCTCTGAAGTCAAACGCCTTGCGGCCACTATTCCACTCGAAATCCACTCTATAACAATACTAAGCAAACAGTATATAGCGCCATTTCGTACTTTGGTTTATTATAGACCAATGAAAACAGTTTGATAAACGTTAAATATATTATAATATTTTGTCAGTCCTACCCGAAACGGATCCTGACCGGGCTCAAATTTTAACGAAGGTCTGAGCTCGATGGTGTACACAGCCAAAGACTCAACAGGAAATTCCGCCAGCTGTTCCCTATCAATTTCCGTTAAAGGTACGTAAGTTAATTTTCAATTTTCATTGTGTTTTATATAATCTCTTCTATAATGTTTAAATAATTCAACCACAACATATATAAATATAAAACAAACAATTAGTATTTATTGAACACATGTTTCCTTAAACTTTCGTTTCCTTATTAGCTAATGAAACAATAGCTGGTTGATAATCCGAGTTGGGATTAGATTATAACAAAGACAATAAAAACAAATTCATGAATGAAATGTTTATTTTTAATATGCAAAAAATCCAACAACTGATTAACAAAAGTATTTACACGAGGTAAACAATCGATATAAGGAAAATAACAAATGAAAAGAAACAGATATCACTTATCAATCCATTACCCGGGTAACGCTTTACTGAATTAAAGTTAAGTGTCTCCAAGTGTCTTCAAGAACGATTTTTGCATGTTCAACATGATACTAATTTGTACATGGTTATGTTCAATTGGAGAGAGAGAGAGAGGAGACAGTAGTACAGAATACATTGCCCAAAGTAGCAGTCAAAGGTTAAAGAAAATATCAGGGTTACGACGAAACGTTTACAGAAATCCATATATATATATATATATATATATATATATATATATATATATATATATATATATATATATATATATATATATATATATATATATATATATATATATATATATATATATATATATATATATATATAAATGCAATAAACTGACCACGAACAGTACGAAACTAGTAACTAACTAGCCTAAGCGCTTTCGACTCTTAATGAGTCTTTTTCAAAGGCAAATACAAAACATATATACGACAAACAAATAAACACAAAAACGTTGTGTTTGTAAACCTCTACATGGCTGTCTCCACATGTGTTAAAACTATAAATACAACCAGCTTGTATAGACTAGTTGCGGAAACTAAAAACGGTGTATTATTCCCTAAAAGTCTACAAGCCAAAGCGAAATCTAGACTTTCTTTCTTCACACAGTACCAGTATCAGAAAACTGCGTTTTTCTTTATTTGTACATCTAAAATATGAAATACAATAACCCTTGTTCTACTTGTGCTCAAAATGTTTTAATATGTACTGTGTATATGTGTTATTTTGGCTTAAAATGAACTTGAAATCAATAGACCTCTGCGGTAGTGATTGATTATCACGTACACAAATGACAGCACACATAAGTACATATCGATTCTTAACCAAAGGTTTAGAGCAGTAATTAATTTTAGCCACACTTAATTGCCATTAATTTTAACTGTAGGTTAACACAAAGTAAGAGATGTCGCTATGGCTCATAGCTTTCTAGTTAAATATAAATATTTCTCAGTATCCACAAAAAGTCCATAGAGGCTGGTAGAGACATAACGCATCTATAGATTTTATTCATGTAGAAACAGCCATGTATAGTTTCACAAACACAACTTTTTATATGTTTTATTTGATTGTGTTCTCTATGTTTTGTATATGCCTCTGAAAAAGACTCATTAAGAGTCAAAAATGCTCAGGCTAATTATATAGCAGTTTTGCTCTGTTCGTCCACAGGTTATGCATATATATATATATATATATATATATATATATATATATATATATATATATATATATATATATATATATATATATATTATATATATATATCTATTATATATAATATATATATTATATATAATATTTTTATTATTTTTATATATATATATATATATATATATATATATATATATATATACTCTTTCTCACTGGTAAAATTTATTACTCATTAATATGCAATTATGCCACTAATACAGACACGCGTCACACTTTTCAAATAAAAAGTGAGTCTTTATTAGTGGTATACTTGTATCTCTGAAAAACAATTGCTATATTGTCAAATCAGTTAACAAGTATTGTTTAAGATATTTAAATGTATCATGTCATTAAAGTCAAAATATCATGAGTAGCGCTTGCTGTCGATAAGCTTTTCGAATATACTCTCGGTCTCCCGTCTTGCATATATTTACCTAACAGTGATTTATAGATTAAGATAGTGCTTCAAGAATTCTAGCAGTATATATCCTGATATATGTGCATCTAGCTGACCCTTCGGTCGGTACGAACCTAAATGCTCTGTTCAGTTTATTTTAGCAGTTCACTCTGACCTGGACACGAGCACTTAAAACATGAAGAATGCTTATTATCATTTCCTGGGCAGAGTTATCAGCCATTGGTTAGATAAGGGTTTAAGCTTGTTCGATTTCTTGATTCAAATCCAAGCTCGCATTTAGAGCTACACGAAGACCAACCTGACCATATATTTAAACCGCCGTCAACTTAAATAAATGTAATTATCATAACAATATACTAGATACAAGTTTCTAAGTTTCAATTTCACTAATACATACATATCTACATACATACATACATACATACATACATACATACATACATACATGCATGCATACATACATACATACATACATACATACATACATACATACATACATACATGCATGCATGCATGCATGCATGCATGCATGCATGCATGCATGCATACATACATACATACATACATACATACATACATACATACATACATACATACATACATACATACATACATACATACATACATACATACATACATACATACATACATACATACATATATACATACATACATACATACATACATACATACATACATACATACATACATACATACATACATACATACATACATACATACATACATACATACACGCATACAAAATTTCTCTCTTTCTCACCCTCTTTGTGTATATATATATATATATATATATATATATATATATATATATATATATATATATATATATATATATATATATATATATATATATATATATATATATATATATATATATATAAAAATATGTTTAGAGTTCCTCATTACTATACTATACCAAAATAAGTATAATTTATACCCATCAGACAATTTGGATTTGAGCATAATTATGAACATAAAATTTGCCTTTATTGCACATTAGTTAGATTCAATCTGCATCTGAAATATATATTTTTATTAAGTGGCATTACATTGTGTCTTACACTCATTCTGTAATTTCTGATTTATATCTAGTTTGTTTGTAAACAATAAATTACATTGTTAACATCAATTATTTTTATATATTAAGATCTTAATTACCTTTTTATCTGTATATGTATATGTTTGACAACTAAAAATATTCATGGCATGACCATTTGACCGTCAACCTTTTCGTCAAGTTTTGACGGCTATGCCTAGAGTGATTGGCACTTCTTTATAAAAGTTCCCAATAGCAGTCACTTATATTGACACTCGATATGCTCACATAGGCTTTTGAAGAGAGCCACACGAGTGTGAAAGCAGTGCGAGACATCGTTCATTTCTATCAAGAGTAGATAATCAAAATTGTTCAACTTACGCCGTAATGACACACAAGACTAGTGTTATGTTTCATGATGGTTTATTAGGATCATTTTGATGTTTTTAACGGTTTTCAGGTGCCGATCTGGTTTTGGAGCCTTTATCCTTATGTTTTTATGGCTGTGGTTGTTGCCGTGTGATATCACTACCAGCATCTTAACAGACTTTTGATGCTGCTGCCTAGCTCCATATTTTGCACCGCTAAAGGAGGTTCGTTCCTTTACCAGACACTGGTGCCGACTTTAAGTACTTTGTTGCTGGCACCTTTCTTGATGTGGTACACACGTGCATAATTCAGCTTTCATCTGTCATATCCGGAAACATCCTGGTACTTTCGAATCGAATTGAGGATACATTCTTTCGCGAAGACTCTATCATTTATGTTTACAAAAATAAAAACAAATAATAAAACTCTTGTTTACATCAAATGCTCCACTTTGCTCTCTTAGCTGCTGATTGTTTGTATTGTTTGCCCGAATATACATCTGGAAGCTATTAATGAGTAGAGGGCTAAATAATCTTTGTCATCTATAAGTTTTTCGAAATTGATATAATATTTGAGCAGAAACGGTTGTATCGTTGTTTTGGCTAGTATTTCATTTAGGCTAGCAATTTGTGTTTCAAATTATTTAATTGATGTAATTCTTCTCTATTTCAAATGAGGATACATTCTTGGATTCTATCGTTGTGATGCAACAAGCGGCCATTGTCGTATCACTAAAATAAAGGCCGCCACAGACATAAAAACGCTTCCAATTTAGAATATAATTACAGTTTTTTTCAGCTCTTTAATCATTAGGACTAGTGTTCGAAATTATGGGATTATTTGTGATTTATTTTGAAATGCCATAAGTTATTTGTTTAGTGTTTAGTTTGTTTTCTAAGGAATTTTGCAACTTTGTTTTTGTTCTTTCCTATAACTTAGTTAAATACCATATAATCGTAATAAGATATTGATAGCAACATAAATCAGTGGTACCGCGTGCCAATTCAACGATCGATGAGAGATTGGTGCAGCTGCCGCGTTAATGGCCCGTCATAAATAAGGATTAAAAAAGATAGTGTAATGTATTTGGAATTGACCGGTTCAAAATGGGGTGCTAGGAGGAAGCAAAGCAGAGGATATAAAGTTTTGTGTCTAGTCAAAACTTCATTAGTCCATCGTCTAAAACATAATGAATTGCGATTTCATTGACAGAGCTAGAAACGCAACACGATTGCCCTTTTGATGAGAATATAATTTCTATAAAGTGTTCACTCCAAAATTCTTTTCCATTGATTACATTGGGAACTCTATAAATCATCTCACTAAAAGAAGAAAACAAAATTTATAGCTGGAACAAACAAGTTCTGCCGCATCAAAACAAGCAGCAGTGAAGGTGAACCCTACAATGTTGTAGATACCTTATTTACGAAAAATAAAGATTCATACAGAGGCTAAAAAAGGTATAACGCTAAAACAAAGTGTCTAACTATTATATTTCCATATGGTTAAGAACTAGTAATAAAGTCACGAGGTTAGCTCAGTTTTGTTATACTATTGTTGACTTATTTTGTAATGATTTTGCTTACTTGCAATGCCACTCAATTGTTGTCTTTTCACCTTCCCTGCTGCAATAAATTAACCAAACGGAACAGCATATGCTTTAGAAAAGAAATTTCTAAATTTAGTCTTATCCATATCCCCTGAACACTAAGTATAATAAATATTCTGTAGAGTCTAATTGTCTGCTCCATTAAACACAACTAGAATATTACAGTTATCTCTGATCACCTTAGGTATTTTTGTGTACATCTCTGAGTAACATAAATCACGTCTGTGTTTCTATGTCTACCTCGAGAAAATATTATAGTTGGATTAGATATTTTGTCCAGCATCACATCATCGTGCAACACAAGATTATTAATGAATGATCTAAGTCATCTAAAGACGGGGCTTCATATATATCTGTGATAGAATCAATAATATCGTCACTGGCTTTATTAATTGATTTCGTTTTCTCGTTAAAGTCCTTAAGTACTTTATATCAATGCTGATCATCTACAAATGGTGCTATTAAATATAGTTTGCTCCATCTCAACCATCTCAATAATACATTTAATAATAGTTGTATTTTACCTGAAACAAATGGACTTATTATAATCATTCTTATCGAATTTGGTAATGCTGGATGGTGTTTTACTGGTTCCTGTTTTCGTGTCGCCGAAAAATCAATTATTGTATCCATTATCCATATTATTAATAACATGAGTCTATATTGTGTTCGATGTAGATCATCTACACCCATCACTGGATTGACAACAATAATAACTAAAAATAAACGACGTGCAATTACAGGTAAATGTGTAAAATGTGGTACACAAAAATATAAATTTATGTCCATATCTGATTCAGCGACAAAGATAGGAGGAAATATTGCTGCTTCTTTAGGAAAATTATCTGAATTACCATGGGCTAAGTATGCTGGTGAGAAACACCTTCCTGGATATAATTATTGTGGTCCTGGAATTAGACTTGATATCCGACTTGATGATCAAGATTAGCCAAAACCTTGAGAGGTTTCAGTAAATAAAATTGATCAAGCATGTCATGTTCCCGACGTTGCTTATAAAAGTAAAGATTGCAGATGTGAAATTGATTCATATATTAAATTCTATACCTAATAAATATCTTATAGAAAAACTCGCTGGTTTCCTGATAAAATACGATATGAAAAGTAAAATAATGCAAGGGGCTGGTAATTAATTATATAATTATTATAGTGGAATAGATTTATTATAGCCCTAGAGGGTATTGGCGAGGCAAAGCAGCGATCAATACACTTGCTGAAGAAGCAAAAGTTTCACGTTCTGTTGCTGAAAATTGGTTAGCACTACACGCAATATGGCAAATTTATCTACCACTACCGACAAAAAATTCAATACACACATCTTGATGTCTGTGTTCCTAAAGAAATTCACCAAGCAGATAATTTTACTAGTGATATGTTCAGTAGTGAACGCGTGCACGACTTTATGAGGTGGCGCTGTTAATTTTGATACATCTTCATGTACATTAAGTACTTCTCAGCCACATATTGGGGGATCAGATAATGTTTGTGTTGGCAGCGTAGAATACCAGATCGGAGCAATTTTATTGCTGACATAATGAAGAAATTCTTTTGGTGGCACCAAACCATACCAATCGAAATAAACAATTACACGTGGATCAATTGTATATGCCTACGAATGCGTTCCAGGTGTAGATATTTTATAAAGATTTTATCAAGATTAATAACACCAGTTTCAGCATTCTTAGGTTGTTTTGGTAATTGAATGCGCATAAAAACACCACTGAAGTTTTTTATATTTAGTTGCTTAGCATCAAGAAAATCAACATTTGATAGTGGAAGTATTATCGAACTGTTTCTAATCCTAGACCCTTTCCTTAAAACGATGGTGGCGTGCCCGGAAGTCTTAGATCTTTCACCCTTTTTTGGTCGTTTTTATTCCTTGACTGATTTGTTTCTTTAACTTCAGTCCAGCAGCGGTTCCAAAAGCGCCTAATGCAGCTGCTTTTGCAACAGCTGAGGTTGCAGTGGCTATTAATGCTGGTATAGCTGTGAGAAGTGGAAATATACCACCCCATTTAGCAATGTCTTTAATAACCACTGCGGACAGATTAAGTCGTACCCCAATCTCTGATCGCTTTGCTTTTTTGATGTGATTATACTGACGTTCGGTCAAAGATAGCTTATTTGGACCATCTGCGAGTTGATCTCGCCGCATTGATATTTTTACTGCACAATTACTTTTTGATGATGATTGTAGATTTTATTCTGACCGGGCGTCACTCATACTAACGTAATGATATCACATAATTAATATTATGAGCGATCCAATTACATATTTTCTAGTTGGGCATCAACGACTGTCATTGTTCCACCATCACATTGGAGTTGCATGATTTATCGCTGAGTATAACTGCGATTTTTCTGATATTTTTAGAATAACTCCCCGATTCACACGGGCTCCAAAATGTATATCAACTGCTGATTGTCATGGTTAAATCTAAATGTTCTAGTGGAAAGAAATAAATCGGATGCAGCGTTGTAAAATATAGCTGTGATATTTGTAAGCCGGGATCAATGTTTTCATCACGTCCCATGAACGATTAAGGCGATGATATGCAAGTGCTACATGATTTTGATCAAAATTTAACAAAATATCATCGGACGGTTCTTGATGTCCATTTATTCTAAATGAAACCTCAGAAGCACCGAACTTATAAGATACCTTGATACTTTGTATCTGACTATTTACTCATGCAGTATTTTGAAGCGCAATAAATATATATCGCGGTGCTGAAACACCTTACTAAGAAGGTATTTCCATGTAAATAAATTGTTAATGTTACTTTGGATAGAATCTGGATAGATAACATTCGTAGTCATTGTTAACCATGATAACATTGATTCACCACCTTGTCTCATAAACGATAGTAACCGATCTTCTTCAGATATTGTTGGAGTCATCACTGACATCCAGAGCGAAAGTTTGGTCAACATAACTTTACCATGAAGTGCCCTAGCTTCAGCATCATCAGATCCTTGATTGTGCCATATTGCATCATCACTAGTACCTTTTCGTTCCAGTACATATGTCTGTGTGGCTCCAAAAAAAACCTTTCGTACGAGTCTGCAGAATCCAATGATATGTGAAGTGGAATCACACAAGAAAATGCTTTCAAATGACTCTTTAACGTTGCTCGACGTGCTGTAAATTCTGTGTTAAATTCTGGATTAACGCTGTGCAATAACGGAAAAGCAGGCCGGGCTATAATTCCAGCTGGTTGTGTATCGGATGCAGTATTTGGTGGTTTTGTGCTATATTATGCTGTCTATTATCAGGAAAATCAGTTATATCCTTTGTAATATTATTGATGGACCAGCTGATCTTGAGTAATCGTCGCTGTATCTTGCAGGGCCAAGTATCGTTGTGGCAACGTCGACGTCTTTCTGAATTTATTCAATATTTTTACGTTGATCATATACGTAGCGCTATCTAATAAAGCCATAATACCATTATTAACAAAACCAGTTCTAGCCTCAGCGGCGTATTCAGTGTTATCCTTTTTCAAAATTTCACCTTCTACTTCAATAAATGCTGCAGCGGGTAAGAAATATCTACTTGTATCCTGAACCTGAAGTTCAATTCTTCAATGTTGATCTGGCATCCCTACGTCATAACAATAATACTGATAATCGCGCACAGACTCATATTTGAGAATTGGTGCATCCATGTCAAACGCGGGGTCAGATATGCGCTTAAACAGCTTTATTACTATCATCTTCGTCTAACACGAAGACTACTTCAAGAAGTGCCACCACTTCCTGCTATCAGACTAGCGGTTATATTTTTGTCCTTTTTCGACATTGGGACATCAGCCAACTCCTCCAATTTTTTTATTAGCTGCTTGATGTTTATTTTACTTACACTTGCGGGCATCACTTCAGTGCTGGCCAATATCACAGGTTGAGGTCGGACGGGTTGTGGTCTGCGTATTAATCTTGTTAGTCTCTCGTTCGTTGCTGAAAATACCAACAGCGCGTATACCTTTTTTTACGAACAACATCAATAGATTTCATCCCTAGTTGTTTTTCAATCGTTATTAATTTTGGGGTTATCCTTCTAAAAAGACCCTGAACAAGATCACGTAGTCCATATCCGTAGGTTGCTTTGTATACCGGTAATCGAGAGCTTATTACCCTGATCATGGTAGGTCTACGTTGAGTACCATGCACGATCATTTTGTTGTTAAGTGACTTTATCACTAATTGCATCTAATCAATGTGCTATTCGTCGGCGATTTTATTAATGAGGGGACTGATGCACATTAATATCCATGATACCGCCTGTAAATAATGGTTTGCAAATATCAGATGCTTCATTAATGATTTCTGGTGAATTATTACCAGCTCGTTTTCCTCCAATGAGGATTTCTAGTCGATCCACATCAGCAAGGACATTATTGGGGCAAGTAATAAAACCACTTCATAGACCACTTCCAGTTGCGCCTGGATCGTCTTGAAATTCTTCTTCCTCCTCAACTTTTGTTTGGGCTGCTTGCTGCTGTGTTTGTGGTTTTGGAGATAGAATTGGTATTCGTGATTTTGGTGATTCTGGATAATCACGAAATGATTGCTCAAATGGTTTTGGCGCATTTTGTTATGGAGGTTTTTGTTTGTTTCTTTGTTTTTTTTTTTTTCTCCTCTTTTCTTGCTTTGTTAAAATCTTTAATTTTCTCACTATAATCCTGGTATAATGGATCATCAGCTCTAACTTGTTCAACATTTATGATTATGTGATATAATACTTTTTGCCATTGATCACGGTTTGTAATATCTTTTGCGTGTTCAGGTTTCATTAATTTAACTCTTTGACTAAACCTATCCACTTCAAATTTAGCTAATTGTTGAAGGTTAAGGTTATAAATTGTCTTAGCAGTTTCTTCATTAAATTTATTTATCAATTCAACTGCTGATTTTGGTTCAGGGGCTTGTGCTTCAGCACATTTTTCTGCCTGGTCTGCATCTTCAGGTATTTCCGTGACTGGCATCACATCAGCTATTTCTGCTGAATGTTCTTCAATAATCTTTTTTGTTTTCTTAGTTCTTTTTGCTATTTTTGTTTCAGTTGATTCAGCTGTTTTCTCTAACACCGGTTGAATACCTTTAGTGGTCTCAGTGATAGGTTTAAATAATTGTTTTGTATCCTCCTCAAATTTAGTTTGATATTTCTGATGCGATTGTAGTTGTTGCTTAACAGAATCACGAACAGGTAGATATTTTCTTATTGCCTCTAGTCGCTCTCGAGCTAATTTAGCTGAGTGTTGTTCCCCAATCCTCATTATTGATAATATTTATACTGGCTGTTTAATTTCTAGCAGCAGAGTGGATGAATGACATATGCGTAGTTACCAGATTGTGAAAAAAATGTGAAAAAATCTGGTCAATTAGAGAAGTTTTTAATGTTAAGGCAAAACCTTTTTCAGCCTTCGTAGGAACCCTTAATTTTCAAAAATAAGGTCTCTAAAAATTGTAGGGTTCATCTTCTTTGCTGCTGCATGCGATGTATGAGTGACAACACGCTCAGAAATATTACAATTAATATAAATATGATCGATCAAACTAGATATATCACGTATGTCATCGTTGAAATTCGAAAGGATCTCGAAGATGCCATCGTGAACGCTTGTCATCTCAAGAGCGATAGCAAAGTGGCTCTCCCGACCACCTTGGTTGTTCGAATGGGAAACGATATCGTGGTGATCATGCATCCCTCCATAGCTAGCTTCGTAACGACTAAACACGCGATTCACTTTCCACGTTATGCATTAAACCTTAGTCAGAAACTCCTTTAAACTCATGACAAAAATCAGAGATTATTGTTATATAACCGGTCACTATTGGGGACCTAGTTATGCAGATATAAATCCACTCTTCAATGATTCAGACGTCCTTGCATTCATCTCTCATAATCTACGAGGTTACGATTGACATTTCTTCATCGCAGCACAGTCATTCACTAGTCAATAGACTTCGTTCCGAAGTGGGTACTTACATCAAATGTATCCCATCAATTTTGAGAAATACACGTCGTTCTCAATTAAACCATTTCATTTCATAGATTCGTTCTGGTTTATGGAGTCTTCGCTGGAAGATCTCTCAAAAAACACGCCCTAAGTTCACGCATCTGGAAAAAGAATTTGAAATTCACACAGATGTCCTACGGAGAATATACATTTATCCTTACGGGTACATTGATGTCCAGATTAGATGAAACCTAATTACCCGCTCTTGATGCATTATAGTCTCACTTTCATCGCTTTCACATCACCGAAGAGGAATAACTGTACGCGAAGAAAATACAGAACGACCTAGGATGTTACACTCTCTGAGATTGTCACGACCTGTATCTAAACACGGACGTACTATTACTTATTGATTTCTTTATAAATTTCAGATGCATGCATCTAGATCATTATCAACTCGATCCACTCTGGTATTTCTCCTCACCAAGTCTCTCCTGGAATGCACTCCTCAAGACGAGTAAAATATAGCTTGAGCTCTTCACAGATCCAGATATGTTGCTGTTCACTGAGAGCTTGACTCAGCCATCAGTCAAACACATACTGTCCCAACAAGAAATACATGCAACACTACGATCCCTCCACGTACATCATCTATCTCAATAGCAATGATCTCTATGATTGGGAAATGTCACCACTCCATCTAGTACGTGATTGTATTCTAGATTAGAGGAGAACAGTTCTTCACAGAAAGATAGCAGAATATCATGACAATTGGGGATATTTCGTCGAGGTCGATCTTCTTTACCCCCTCACCCCATGACACATATAACAATTATCCTATCTGCGCTGAACCACTCCTCTTCACACCCTCCATGCTTTCTCCACAATAACTCGAGCAAAAAAGCACAATTCGGAATCGGACATGGCAAGAGAAAGAATCTAGTACCGAACCTCAATCACAAACCACTCTACACAATACGAAACCGACTACTACTCACCTCGTGGTCTCAAACTATTGGGTAAATAGAAGACAAGGTTTATAGTTGTATTCTAAACAATTTTAAAGATTAGTATCCAGGTGTTTTTTCACAACATTTAGAGTGCCTGTTGGCCAGGTTCCCATCATAAATTCTGGATCAGCTGAATAAGTTTCCAATAACAAGTGTAGGGACCAATGTTCCGCCTATATTTGATACATTTAATTCAATTTCTCTAGATGAATCACACCTTTTGTTTCCTATGGCAAATACTTTAAGGCTATTGTCCCAGAGTTTTGGCAAAATTTGCTGGCCACTGATTTATATACTTTAGTGTAATGTTTAGGACTGCAGCATATGGAGAATGTCAGAGGTTACGGTCAATGCCAAATGTCAAATATTAAATGGCCAGTTTCTGCTTCTTCGTCTTTGTGCTGATGCTGTTGTTGTAATTGTTCCTGTTCTTCTTCATCTTTTTCTTTCTTCTTCTACTTTCTATTATTATTATTATTATTATTATTATTATTATTATTATTATTATTATTATTATTATTATTATTATTATTATTATTATTATTATCATTAATAATGTTGTTTTCATTATTGTTATTATTATTATTATTATTATTATTATTATTATTATTATTATTATTATTATTATTATTATTATTATTATTATTATTATTATTATTATTATTATTATTATTATTGTTATTATTATTATTATTATTATTATTATTATTATTATTATTATTATTATTATTATTATTATTATCAGTATTATTATCATTATTATTATTATTATTATTATTATTATTATTATTATTATTATTATTATTATTATTATCATTAATAATGTTGTTTTCATTATTATTATTATTATTATTATTATTATTATTATTATTATTATTATTATTATTATTATTATTATTATTATTATTACTATTATTATTATTATAATTATTTGGAACACCCAGCTTTCCGTGCTAAGATAAATCTGCGTTCTTTGCTGTTAAATACAAGTAAAACAATCACTAGTAATTCTAAGGACGACAATATAGTTTGAAAAAGTACTAAAATTTCTGCACTCCAACCATGTATTGTAATCCACTCAACATTATCTTACTCTGCGCATTTAATATCCAACCTACGGTCATAGTCGTGGCTTATGTGATAATAATAATAATATTTGCTTAAAAGTTGTTAACCCGTTTCAACTGAGCTAGTTAACATTTGGTCTCTACAGGAAATATCATTGGCGACATTGTTTATTGTAATATTTATGTGACAATTTGTGATCACCTTCAGCTAATCTATCACGAACACAATTGAGCATTGCAACATTAAGTCCAATATGCTTCACACTGCATTAACTGATCATTTTGTACGCTTCTCGCAACGCTGACTGGACGATGGCTTGAACAAACTTGAGTAACTGGTCCCTATTAAGTAGCAATTGTGTTATAGGTCTCTACTTATGAACCAGCTGATGATCATAAACATATCCTGTCCAATGGACAGATTTTTGAACAGTCCACAATATTCAGAAAGATCCAGGCTTTCTTTGAAAGTATTCCTGATTATACTGAAAAATATATCACACTCTTGCAAAAGTGGAGATAACATTACCTGCATTCATATCAAAGTAAGTTAATTCAAGTGCAAAATGACCAAAAGGAAATACTTTACGAACTACTTTCATATATGCCTTTATCTTTTGCCTCAATGTGAAGAAAAACAATACAACCGCAAGGGATATTTGTAAAGCCACCAATGCATGCATTCAAAAGTAAAATATATGTTTAATTCTCCGCCGTATCTTTGTCTTAAAGAAAGTACTGATCACTACATGGGGCCAATAATATATATATATATATATATATATATATATATATATATATATATATATATATATATATATATATATATATATATATATATAATTGATTGATTATTTAAATAATATTCTTTTATTCGTCCATTTTTTGAAGATTTTAAGACAAAGTTTAGAAATGCAATGTAAAAGATTCTAAACAATCTCGGTGGATTCGTTAATTATTGAGTCCTCTGAATTAGTTATATTAAGAAACAAATAAATAGATTAATATTACTAAACTAAATATATTACAATGTCTCTGCTTTTAAAATAAAACTACAGAGAAAATGATTTAACATTTGAAAATAAACAACAAATATAGTTCCTATCCCAATCGCTTTGCAAATATTTATTTCCGTATATTCTGTGTAACTTCTCAATTGAATCTAATATATATCTTTTAACTTAATGAAATACTTAGTGGATTGTAGGATCATATTAAATCACGCCTCGATTTCCAAACGTTCTGAGATGTCATTTAAACCGCAAAGTAATATAATCAGTATATCATCATCGACCTGATCAAGTAAATAACGACAAATCATTGGAGGCATATAAGAAAAAAAGACTTTATATCAAGTCGTTTCTGTCATCTATAGTTAAAGGACAATTGATAGAAATGTGCAAAATACGGTCATGACTTACTTTGTCCCCTGTTAGGTTTTTCTATTTGGGTCAGTGCTAGCGAATTCCCATTTTTAGTCCTTGATTAATTTTTAAAAATCTTCCAAATCCGTCTGATGAATTTCTGATACTTTTGTCGTATTTTTCCGCCCCAAAGACATATATTCCTGTCCTAGTTAAGTATTTTCAGTGTTATTTTGTCCGGAAATTTAACCAGTGGAAATAAAGTCGTTGAGATTGGCTTCTAAATCATACTGTTTGAGTTCATTACTTATATCATATATAAAATAATTGTAGATATGTTGGGTGTCAAAACTAAAATTTCTAACAGCACAGGGGTAAACATTTTAGCAATTAAGTTTGTCGATGTTCTACTCATGCGACCAAGGAATACGAGTTTTTGTTTATCTATGCGAGCTTCCATTTCAATCATCCCCAAGCATGAGGTCGTAGATCCAATAGGCGATATTTGAGGAAAATCTTGTACTCTCCGGGCGAAATATCGTTGTATGTTATACGATGATTCCCTGATTTAACATAATAAACCATAGTTCTAAGATATACAAAGCGGAAGGCGATATAACTCTTTCAGATTCTTTCACAGAAACCACAGGATTAATTCTATTTTCATTTAATCCAATGAAGTATAGTGAGTTTGTTAAAAGTTTAGATTTATCGTACTAATTGTCTAAACGATCATTATCTTTGATTGATTGTGAAGACCTAACTCCTGCATATTTCATATTTGCTCTAGAAATGTCCTGTAATCCCAGAGTAATTCCAATTGAAGTGTGCACCTCCGTTTGTCTGTTGGATATCATCTAATTACTATTGTTAAGGTTTATTTCGATTTCCACTTACGTGCATACTGATAAGATGAACTCACGAGTATCTGTAATACATTTAGCGTATAGCTTAGAAAAGCATGACAGGTATAGTAAGACATTGTTATCCCGCAATTAGTCATTACTAGTTAATTCAATAGGTCTGATATATATATATATATATATATATATATATATATATATATATATCTATATATATATATATATATATATATAAGTGTGTGTGTGTTTGTATATATATATATATATATATAGAATATATATATATATATATATATATATATATATATATATATATATATATATATATATATATATATATATATATATATATATATATATATAGGCAAATATTCAACATGCATCATGAAGGGCATTCAAATATCATATTAAATATTTTCTATCATACCAGGTATACTCATTTGATACGCAATCAATGCTTTGATTTGTTTTAATTTTTAGAGACTTGATATGATGCAACACCTCCTCTTCTGTAACTGGAGTACAGTTTATGTTATTTAGTCTTTAGACTGCTTTTTTCGTACATACTTTTCATGTTGACACAATTATTATGTTCCTCGTTTTTTGTACCTCTTAATTCGGAAAAAAGTTTCCAAAGATAGACACATTGGCACAAAGATTGGCACGCTTTCCTATCTCTTCTAATATGCACTCCTTATATAACTTTCCCTCTAGCCTATATTTCTTTTTTAACTCTCGTGTTGAGTCCTTGTATTTTCATTTGATATTACAGTCCGTGCGTCTAGTTATTTTTTGCTTTGATCCATTCTGAGCACTTTTCTCATATCCTAATTTAATTTTTCAAGGTCAGTTTTCTTATAATATAGCTTCTAGTGCGATCTGAATTCTGACTTTGGATTGTGTCTGCTGACGTTATTACACTTTTAGTTATCAATTCATTATACTTCTCTATATTATCTACAATTTTGCACTTGTAATTAAAATTCTAGAATGCACTAGCGTCATATTCATACATGCTGATTTCTAGTGGATTCGCCAAGTTCCATTTCATTCTTGAAAATACCCGTGTCGTATTATTTTCCTTCAACATAGCTTTCGGAAGTACAGCTTTAAAAGTTGATCCGATATTGAGAAATAAATCTTGTCGTTTACTAGGTGTCTTCCTAACTACCTCTGAATATTTAAACTTTTAGTATATAATCAAGTGTTCTACACGTGACGTAATGTTCATGAGGTTTTATTACCAACGTAGCCACTATGTTTCTCTGTTCTATTCTTTTTCTGAGATTAAGTTCTCTTCTTGATAGATTGTTACAAATAATATCTGCATTAGTGTCAGCTATAATTATGCATATAAATAAACATATTATCTATCATACACATCAAAAACATTTTCACATAATATATAATGTGCATCAGCATTTTACTTGTCGAGGAAAAGTAGGTTGCAATCAAAATTATATGTTCCATATCTCACTAAAACTTTCAAAGCTAAATTATTTTACTATAGCAGTTTGCAAGGTGCTTACTGTGCATAGTGATGATCTTTAACATACGGAACCCCGTCACAAACGCTATAACATTGTGGTATCTTTTCAGTAGGAAACGTTACCAATTTGATATCATCGTGTAATTTATCTAATTAAGTTAGATACTTTGTACAATGTCAATGTTCAGTGATAACACATATAAATGTGTCTGGTAACAATTCAATTAGTTTATGCGTGCTAGACATTATACCACGTACATTACATGTTGAAATAATGGGCATAATTATAATTAATTAGCAATAACCAGTTATATGATTATTCTCATTATGAATACATGTTCTATTCCTTATACATTTTATAAGGTGTGTAGCCTTCTCTCCATTTTCTGTTTGATATCCTTTCTCTGTAATGTATTTTATACCTCCAAAATGATCCATTGTACATCATGAGTTCAAAGTCTTTGTGCAAATGCATTTACTATCTCTTGCGTTTTTAGGTGTTACTTCTGTTTGCTGATTATCACTCACATTTTCCGTTAAGTTCTTCCGAATATTCCATGAAAGTGGCGGGAAATCCTTCAATGTAAACATAGTGGGGCGATTTAAGTGCTGTGTTTCGCTATTCATATTTACGCCTCTCATCAACTGAGTTGTATTTGGTAAAAAAAACATTATTCCATACAAGAAACACGAAGACTTTTCATTGCAAAGGACTGGACACAAGCTGCAAATTAATTATGTATTGGAACCCATGTGTTCTGCATCATTGTTACACCCATATTCCAGTACACTAAAAGGTTCAGAGAACATATCTTGTAAAGCAGAAACATTCAGTGCGAAATCCCAAGGATAATCATTCTTGGCGTCATTTCATATGGAATTGTGTGGGTTTGCTTGATGCTCAACTAATGCATGAGTTTCCGCGGCTATAAGCGGCAAGCTAAGGTCGTAGAATTTTGTATTTGGCAGATATGAGGCCTTTATGTACCAGTCGAGTTCTTTCCAGCCACTTTTTTCGTATGAAATATGTGTCAAAGTGTGAAATATAGATACTGCTTTCTGATCAAACAACAAGTTTACAATGCCTTTAGATTTGGATCACTTAGTGCAACATCTCTCAGATTTAAGGTAAGTACAGTTTATATTCGCATGTCTGTCTGTCCTATCGCCAGAAGGTAACTTTACTGGAAAAGATTTAGTTAATTTATAATTGGGTATGCCGCTTTGTAACGTAATTCGTCAACTAGTTGTTATATACATTTGTCTCCTCAAAGTAACTTTGCCAATTATTAGGAACTTCAACTAACTTGGCTATGTATCTTTACATTGACGAAATTTTGAATGATCGACTTCTAGTGTCTTGAAGACAAATTTCAGAAATAAGTGCACATTACTGCACATCCGTTTCTTCGTCTGTCGCATAATTTCAAATGAATTGAAAGATTTCAGTCAAGTTTGATATGCAGGATTGTTTCCTAGCTCTTCATGGCATTATTCGCAACTAAGTCGAGTGTTCAGAACATTTCTATGGATCGCTTGCTTTCAATCAATGTTAGCAGGATGTTAACGAAAATTCAGCACAACACATTCCAATTTGTTTCCAGTTACAAATAACGTCTAATAATCTAACTATTGAGGAACTGCACAATAACAAATAAGAGGATAGACCCGTCCAACGAAATCGAAACATTTTCTTACAGTGCTTACGGTTATAAAAAATTAGATTGATTTTAATAATTGATTTTAATAATTGATTTTAATAATGAAAAGTATGAATGGGGAAACACGGGGCAAGATAAAATAAACCTGTTTACATCAAATTCTTTTGATGTCACTAACTCATCGTTTAAAATAGACATAAAGGGAGATTGTAGACAGCATATATTATTATACGCATAAAAAGGGAAAGTCAGATAGCCACTTCACTGCAGAGACAGATTCTCAACTGAGTTGTTACTCATATATCACGTGTACAGATGAGTTGATCCATAACGAAACGAGGAACCTGTATGGACATTATGTTCAAATTACTCTTTCATTCTGTTGTACTGGTTGCCTACCAAGGATTTCATCTATTAAAATGCGTCGTGACAAAAGGAAAACTGGTGAAAGAACTGTGTATTCCTCTTGTCAATGTATACCATCAAAATGTGCATCACATGGTGCGAATTATATGGTGAATTATGCAATACAGTATACGTATCAAGGTATGAATGTTCTATTGAGATTATATGCAGTAGTTTATATTAATCAAAGTTGAAATTGGACTAGAACATGTCATAATTAAACCAGGATCTATGGGTGTGTCAGAAGCATATTTCTGATATTCATCATTTATTGCAATTGTAGTATGAACAATTACTTTTAGAAAGGCAATTTCAGCTATAAGTGTATTTATGTCATTAAGCAGAAAACACCAGCATCTTCACCATGGTTACAGTTGTTAGACCCCATTGGATTAGGATGAAGACAGCTGAATAGGCTTGTCTCTCCTCCAGTACAGGCAAGATCATCAAGCCATATATTTCCAGATCCATCGGGCACATATGAACTATGTTGTTTTTGTTGTTGTGGTGGTGCTTAACGCCATTTTTCAGCACACGATAGGCTATTCAAGACGGCCAGTATTGATGGTGGAGGAAGAAACCGGGAAATCACCGGAAAGAACCACCGACCCTCGAGACGCTACTGGCAAGCTTTCTCACATATCCACATTCGCCGAATCCTAGACTCGAACCCACGCAGACAGAGGTGAGATGGTAGTGATCCGTAACGGACAGCGCTTTAAACCACTAGGCCACTCGTATGTATGGTAATTCCGTTTCTGCAAATTCAAATTAGGAGTAATAAATCAAAGATAAAAAGGAATGCACATCCTATCGCAAGAGAAATATTTGTAAACGATCTATAAATAATCTTGGTATATTAAATTGTGATCTGCCCATGGCGCAATAATAAATATATAAACATTCTACAGACTGTCTGCAGTTGATTTTATATCAATGATCAATTTGCACACATTGATCATTAATGACGTACGAAAACAACGATAGCAAAAATATTAATAATCTCATTTTTAAAAATGAATTTAATATGGTGCTGATTTTCATCACAAACCCTTCTGCTTTCTGCCCCCCCTCCTCTCTCATGGATAACGGACGAACTACACAGACATATGGAGTGAGAGAAAAAACGAACTTGTGCTGGATTGAAATCTAGAAATTGAAACGTCATCAAATAATGTACAATAATATCATTTGCCGTAATGGTATTTGTGCAATTTCCTTGAGATTCATATACAGTGCTTATATAATAAATGATACAAATTTGAAAACCATGTAGACATTATTCAGAAAATTTGATAGATCACGTGATACACGTAATGTGATGTATTTATTCTTTTGTTGTTGTTGATTATTAAACAATGTTCTAAAGATATATTATTATTAACTAAATAGCATAATGTCCAAGGGACTCTCTCAGTATCTGTATGTGATGTAAATAAAATATATGTATTTGGCAAGCCTAGATTCCTTTTAATGAAACATTTATTCATCTCGTGATATATCACTGATGCAGCGTACGTACAATACATATACTTCTCTCTCACTGGACCATCTCGTGATATATCACTGCTAAAGCGTACATACTATACATATACTTCTCTCTCACTGGACCATCTCGTGATATATCACTTATACAGCGTACATACTATACATATATTTCTCTCTCACTGGACCCTCTTGTGATATATCACTGATACAGCGTACATACTATACATATACTTCTCTCTCTCTCTATCTCTCTCTCTCTCTCTCTCTCTCTCTCTCTCTCTCTCTCTCTCTCTCTCTCTCTCTCTCTCTCTCTCTCTCTCTCTCTCTCTCTGGACCATCTCGTGATATATTACTGATACAGCGTACATACTATACATATACTTCTCTCTCACTGGACCATCTTGTGATATATCACTAATACAGCGTACATACAATACATATACTTCTCTCTTACTGGACCAGCGTAGCAAGATACGGACTAAAGTCCATAATATGGCAAGCGTAGAGTGATTCCAAAATGTCATTGGTTTTATGAATGATGGTAAAAGATAAGTCAAACCGACCTGAGAGAGAGAGAGAGAGAGAGAGAGAGAGAGAGAGAGAGAGAGAGAGAGAGAGAGAGAGGTAGGTGAGTTGGTGGTACTGCCGTTAAGGTTGATCAATGACTTATATATAACCTTATTATAACCTTAAATATATCTAAATAGTTTAATTACCTCTTGTTGGTTAGCCTTTTTGCTGAGTTCTATTCGACATTGATTTCCATGCGCTGTTACTTGATTGACAGAGTTCATGTGAATAACGTAGCTAATCATGTATTTATAGTTCACCACTTTTATCATTAAAACCATCTTTCATGTTTATATCATAAGTATGTATAATACTGATTTAGTCAATGTGAAAAAAGGACTAAGCAAACAAAACAATTAACTTATTAATATGCAAAAGTACTTTTGAATAGCCACAAAAGACATAGAACGACATTTTTAGCGTACACACTCGAGAATGTGATGAGTTTATTCACTCGGTCAATACATAGCTGCCTGTAGTAAATTTTAACAACGTGTTAAAAGCAAATATATATGCATGTGATATAAATAAAATATATGGACAGCATGCATCCTGCATCAGTGATAAAACAATCGTTGTATAAATTTTTCAAGTTTCGTTTGCTTTCAATGAAAATTGAATACATTTCGTGTTATATTATTCATACATCTTAATCTTATATATATATATATATATATATATATATATATATATATATATATATATATATATATATATATATATATATATATATATATATATATAACATATTTAACTCGGCGTTCAGTGAGAGGTTGTTGGTGATGGTAGAGCCAAGTTAAGTGAACTCACTGACTATTTCTAAATTGTAGTTGTTGATGATTATGCTGGGACGGTCTGCGTCTTGAGCCATCACGTTGGTTTTCTTTAGGCTGATGATCCACCCGAATTCATCACACGCTTTAGCAAAACGGTCCATCATGAGTTGTAGTTTAGCTTCTGTTTGAGTGACTATAGCAGCATCATCAGAAAAGAACATGTCCCTAATGGTTGCTTTCCTTACCTTGCTCATTGCCTTCAGTCGTGCCAGGTTGAACATCCTGCCGTCTGAACGCGTGTGCAGGTAGATCACTTCTCTGGACGTTCCAAAGTCGTACTTAAGCAGGACAGCGAAGAAGATGCCAAAGAGGGTGGGGGCAAGGACACAGCCTTGTTTCACTCCGCTGTGGATGTTGAATGGTTCAGACAATGAGCCATCGTACTGCACTGTGAATTTAATGTCTTCATGGATGGACTGGACCATGCTTAACAGCCTTGGAGGGCATCCAATCTTCGTCAGGATTTTGTAGAGTCCGTCTCTGCTGACCAGATCGAATGCTTTGATGAGGTCTAAAAAAGCCAGGAATAGGGGTCTGTGTTGTTCCCTACACTTCTCCTGTAGTTACCTGATGGATAAGGGTATATCGATTGTGGACCTCTCTGCGCGAAACCCACACTGAGACTCTGGATACACTCTGTCAGCAACCGTCTGCAGTCTCTTCAGGATGACTCTAGCGAAGCCTTTAAACACGATGCTGAGAAGTGATATGCCCATGTAGTTGTTGCAGTCACTTCTGTCGCCCTTGTTCTTGTACAGAGTTATGATGTTGGCGTCTCTCATGTCCTGAGGCACTGCACCTTCATCCCAGTAAAGAAGATCATAAAGTTGTGTGAACAGCACTGTGCTGCCACACTTAATGACTTCTGCTTGGATGCTATCCTTTCCTGGGGCTTTACCTGTGGTCAGCTTCTCTAAGGCCAACTTTAGTTCTGCCGCAGTAGGTTTCTCATCCAGTTTGGTCAAACAAGGGATGTTTTCAATGGCGTTGATGGCATCGTTGGTCACGTTTTTTTCTCTGGATTACAGTTCGGTGTAGTACTCCATCCAGCGCTCCATCTGTTTGCCCTTGTAGGAATGATATCGCCTGCAGAAGTCTTCAGTGGAGCTATCACGTTCTTCTTTAGACCCATTCCTTTCTTTATGCCATTGTACATGTATCTGATGTTTCCGTTGTCTACTGCTGACTGGATGCGTTGACAGAGTAGGAGCCAGTATTCATTGGCGCATTGCCGTGCTAACCTCTGCACTTTGCTTCTGGTAGACCTATATGTATGTAATGTCCTCTCGCAGGTGAACGCTTCTATTCCAGGTGGGCACTACGACGCTCTTCTATTGCTGGCATGAGTGTGTCGAATTGGCGTCAAACCAGTCATTGTTCTTTGTCTGCTTCTTACCAAAGATTCTTGTGGCTGTGCTGTACACAGTATCTCTGATGTTGTCCCATCTCCCTTTGGCTATGCTTTAGGGAGGTTCTGAACTGAACACCCTGGAGAGGGTGTAAGTAAATAATTCAGCCTTGTATGTATGTGACGTCTTGCTCACATCAATGTGTGGTTTCCCCACTTGCTAGAGTGGTGGATCTTCTTTGGTTGAAGCTTAAATTTACAGCAAACTAGTGAGTGATCGGTGTCGCAGTCAGCGCTGTGGAATGTACGAGTAAGCTGCACAACCTTCATGGCTGAACGTCTTGTGATGATCAAGTTCAGCTGATGCAAGTGTTTGGATCGGAAATGCCTCCAATACACTTTGTGCTGTGGTTTTGCCTGAAAAATGAATTGGTGATGCTGAGGTTGTCGTAGGAGCACATTTCTAGTAGACGTTGCCCGTTTTCATTCACCTTCGCCGAGACACAAAGGCCAGGAATCGTGATCCACACCCACCCCAGCGTTGAAGTCGCCCAGTAATATCAAGTTCTCTTCCTTTGGAACTTTGTCGATGAGCGAGTCGAGCTCGTTGTAAAACGCATCCTTGGTATATGTGGCGGCACTGAGTGTGGGAGCGTAAACACTGATTAGATTAACTAGCCCGGTTGTGGTGTGGAGGCGAAGAGATAGCAGTCTTTCGTTTCCTTGTTGGCAGGGTTCTATCATAGCCAGGAGAAAGATTCTGACAGCAAAATTAACACCATACTCCCTAACTGCATCTGAGCTCTTTCCTTGCCAGAAGAACGTGTAGTCCTTTTCTCTGAGGGACCCAGATTTCTAGAAGCCGTGTCTCTTAAAGTGAGGAGATATCGACATGGAGTCTTGCGAGTTCGTCGTTGACGACGGAAGTCTTTCGAACATCACTGGTTGCCTGGAGATCATCTGAAAGCCCAGTCAGCATAGTCCGGACGTTCCAGGTACCAATATTGAGGATTATTGCTTCCCTTGTTGCTTTTATTTTGTTTTTCTTGGTGCTGTAATTGCAGCCCGCTTGTCAGTTACTCACGTATCTTAAGCCATGCGCACCCATCAAGGCAGGCGAGCTGTGGCGGAACGGCACCTTATTGGCTGGGAGCTGCCCAGCTTAAGGGGGGGAAAGAGCTGTTCAATGAGACCTGTTGGTCTCTGCCATTGTCGGAAGCAACCCCTGGCGTCTAACCCTGCGCCAATCGAGTGGTGACTTATAACCGGTAACTGTTGCTTCCCGTGTTGAGTCAACGCTGTGAAGCGAAGCTGGAGTGTCCTCTCCAGGGCGCAAGCCTGTGCCGAGTTATCACTAAAAGCAATGACATGTCGCCTTTGGGACTCCGTAGTAGTAAAGGAAAAGACCGATTTCATCCCAACGACCCCGTCTCCCCACACCCTCCAGACCTCCAAACAAATATAAAATTACCACTTCTCTCTGTCCTAAACTCTCACCCCTAATGATATACACATACAATTGTAAAGCAGATCCTAGCTCATAACATGTATACCTTACTTGGTAACATCAGTTATCTAATCAATATCATCTATAAAACCAGCCAAGCTAGAACATGTATACCTTACTTGATAACATCTGCTACCTAATCAATATCATATTATAGAGTATAGTCAAGTTTTAAAAACCCAACCCCTACACAAAATCTAAAGTCAAATATTCTTTAACTGCACAAAAAACTGGTCAAGTGGCAGATGTATTTTTTAAGGAAAAGGAGGATGTGAGCCCAAATATCTTTTTCTCACACCCTCCAGACCTTCAAACAAATATAAATTACCTCCATGAGAGACCTTAAAAACCCAACCCCTACACAAAATACAGTCTATAACTATACAAAATACCTAGGTAATTTAATCAATAATCACGCTAAGATCTAAGCTATAGAACACCTATTGCAAAATACCTAGATAACGTAATCAATAATTGCGTGAAGAACTAAGTTATGTAACAGATGTTAATAATTCTATGGAGACCGAGCCAAGTAAAATGTTTTAATAATGTTGTATACGTCATACGAAGATCATGTGTTGAGAAGGAATGTTCTCGACTAAGCAAATACTGTAATGCTAAAACGTGATTGGAAGCTTCTAGAACATGACATACTCTAATACGCATGCGTAAATGCCTGTATCAAAGGCAGGTACACGTCTAATCACGCAGTTTGAGGGAGCGCTTCATCAGATAACAGCTATACTGAGATCATGTTAATACCCAGACAGAAATTAAACTACGCATTTGTGAAAAAGTAAGTACATTATTATTACGTTTAGATAAAATTTTATATCATATCATACTTCTTTTGATAATATTTTTCATATTTGCTAACCTTCATTGGCAAAATATCTGATAACATACTATGAATAATACGGAACTCGCGTATTAAATCGTACATATTATATTTTATACCACACAAGTAAGATCGTATCTGATCGAATAATTTTTTATAGGTGATACTAGCCGCTTGGCAATTATTTTTTTTAGTTGCGAGTCTAGGTTCAAATTTTTTACACGCTGTTGAAATAGAGCCAATGCCAGAGATGATTAACAAAAACGGATTTAATGATACCCCACTTGAAATTATACCAGAACTGGTCATTAAAAAGGGTACATATGATATTACTCAAAGGATCTTGTTGTTTATATTTGTAACATGTTTTCACGCACCAAAGTTTTTTATGATAATATTTATAGTAGTGAGTGCGTCTACATCCTGTCCTGGAATATCTTTTGAAATATGATTAAAATCAACTATACTTTTTTTCATTATAATATTAGTTCACATAGTCTCATGTTTGGTTAATCCATAATACGATCTGGTTGTTCAGCTATAAATTCCAAACACCAGAGAAAAATGGCTAATATTTAAGTTTTATCAACTGGTTCAAGTATAAATTCTTCTTCAGAATGTTTGTTTATTATTACAGATAATACTCCAGATGAGTCATCATTTGGATGACGAAATAGATATTTTGTAGATATTCTAAACTTTGCACTGCTAAGCACTGACAATCTATACACACCGGTAACTTCTGTAATATATTTGATAGAATTATTTTTTGGTGTCCACCCAGTATAACCAGTATCAACAGTATACACAATATTTTTAATCAGCTTGTGAGGAATTTTAATCATACTCGTTTTCTCAATAATATCAGGAATTCCACTTATAATATCATTGAGATTTGTGTTAATATTAGCGAGTTTTGTGTTAATATTAACGAGTGTAATGTCAACATTTGATGGATTTTGCAAACAATTGGTTATTAGTTTTGTTTATGTTTCTACGAAAACTTACAAAACGTATTCACGTGACCAAGAAACTCAGTTTTGAGCGCTGCTATTTCATTTTTGATTGTAACGTCATGATCATTAACGTATTTTTTGTTTACACCATCAAAATCAGACTCAGGTTTTCTGAGGTTAGTAATGGAATTATGGTTCATATTGAGAAATGCACGCATCATACCACCATTGACTGACACATACTTTAATTCTTGATCGTCAACATATTTTTCTTGTAGCATCATTATCAGTAGTTGGATATCCAAGATCTGTAATTTTATTTTTGTTCATAATAACAGTCCCAGTAAATAAATCACCAGATTTTTTAACAAAATCATTCACTGACCTACCAGAATCTTGTATCTTACCTCGATTGTTAAAAGTCAAATTATATTATCAGTAACCGCATCAGTATTTCGTACAAGTACATCTGACAGTTTTACATTACTCGTCTTTAATCGTCCTTCTTTGTCCTGGAAAATGACGACTTCATTTGGATCTAAACTGGCAAAATTTAATAGATTATTAATTTCATTTTTGAGCTGATCAAGAGTTGCATACCTTTATAAGTCACCTTGATAACCTTCTGTGGATACATCTCCTGCTAATGTTCCAAATTTTGTATAGTAACTCATTATTTACTATCCTACATAAAATTATCAACATTATATAAAATTATAACAACAATGGCAAAATCGTCGATATTAAACTTTGATACAGAGAGACTGGTGAAGCATAAACATAACAATGAACTTTCTGATTGTCATTATCTTATTGTTGGGCGAACTGGATCAGGAAAAACAAATTTGCTTATGAATTTGCTTCTTGGTGATAATTTTAACTACGATAGAGTTTATATTTACACAATCAATCCACAGCAAGATAAGTATGAATTATTAAGGGAATATAATAAGAAGCTTCGTGATGATCTTAAGGCTGGTGAAGATTTTTTTATAATTAGACAGCCAGAAGATCTGATTACAGTTAATTAACTTGATGCAGATGAACACAAGATGGTAGTATTTGACGATATTCCGCTAAATAACATGAAGATGAATAAAATAAGATCGTATATCTCACTGTCACGTAACAAACAATGTAATTCTGTTTATCTCGCTCAAGGATTTTATAATGTTGACAGATTTATTCGGCGAAATACGGGTTGTTTTATATTATTTCCAGGACTGGACAATGTTGATGTTAGAAATATTGCAAGCGAGCAATGCGGTGACGTGACAAAAGATAAGTTTATTAAACTTTATCGTAATGCTACAAAAGATAAATACAACTTTTTCTTATTTGATAAGCTTACAAATGATCTAACTAAAATGTTTCGCTGTTGTATTAACAGTTACTTACAGTAAAGCGTTTTAGTATTATAAAATTTATAATAATAATAATGGACAAATGAGCAAGATACTATAGACAACACATAGAAGATCTCAACAAACTTGCTCAATCTTAAGCATCATTTAAGCAAAAAGTACAGCAAGCACGACGTGGACAAGTAACTGCTACAGAAGCAACAGCTACAATTTTCAAGCCGGTTACTGAAGCAATATTAGGTAAACAACCTGAAACTCAACCACTATCAGAAGAAGAAATTTAACAACTGCAAGAGAAAGGTTTGGTTGTAATTGTTATAGAACAACAGGAAGCAGCTGCTGCAAAAAGTGCTACTAGATCTGATGAAGAAAAAGAAAACTAACTGAGGCACTTACAGCAAATATAGCTGATCCTGCTGCTAGACAAGCTGAAATAGATCGAATGATAAATAATCCGCTGGAACTTGAGCGAAGATTGGCAGAGTTAACAACGCAAGGAATAAAAAATATTGTGACAAATTTATTAGGAGAAACAAAAGATATCAAAGAGGAGCAAAAAAAACGTTGGTGAGCTTACTGTAAAGTTTATGGAAGTTGGAGAGAAAAGAAATTGTTTATAAGAAGAGCAAATGAGGAGATAAAAGAAAACGAATATGATGATTTTTTTTAAAGAAAGAAAATATAGAAGATATTGTTAATATAAATAAGTGGACTAATGTATAATATCAAGTATTAATCGATAGATTAAAAACAATATTAAGAGACGGAGCTGCTGCTAAATATGAATTAAACACGGTTACAGAAACTGAGAATATGTATCCATTTTATGACAGAATGAGGTATAGTGTTATTGCTTCAACATTTGGAAGAACAGCAGAAAGTGGTAGACCAAAAGGTTTTGGTCCAGGGTAGAGTTGCAGAAGGAAATTGTTTACTTTTAATAAAAATCGTGTAGAAAAATATAGAAAAGAAAAAACAGGAACTGGTGTAAAAATATTTACATTAACTAATGAAGTGATAGGTAGATTAATGTCATTAATATCAACAAAAGAAGCTGGGAATGATAGTGTTGAACTTGATAATGAAATCATTGACATACTTGGTCATCTAAGATCGAGCGGATTCTTAACATCAGACGAATATGAAACTTGACACCGCGACTTAATTTTGTAAAATGATATAATATAAAAAATGTCAACAATATTATTGCTAGACTCTAGTGAGTCTGCGTAAGATAGTGCAAATTTTTCAGTAAATTATATTCCTCCTATACAACTAGATCCTGCAAAACAATATGAGATTGGATTAATTTCTTGTACCTGCTGGAATGCTATGCCTAACGTGAAAAATGATATTAACGATGAAATGTGGTTTACTATGATTACAACATCTTCAATATCTACAACAAAACAAATAAAAATTCCACAAGGAGCTTATAATATTACTGATCTAAACAGGAAAATCAAAGAGCTCATCACAAAAGCTGGCGGTGTGGTTGATAATTTTGAATTGGCAGCAAATTATAACACATTGCGAGCTAGGATAACTTTGAAAAATATAGTAATCAGTCTTGAACCAAGAGAAAGAAGTATTGCACAACTGTTAGGATTTACTGAAAAAAACTTACACTGCACTTGGTCAGGCGATTACGTATGACAGTGAACTGCCAGTAAGTATAACAGAAGTAAATACGATATTAGTAAATTACTCTATTGCTTCTGGCTCTTATACATCAAACGGCAGCAAAGGTCAAACGATTTACAGTTTCTCACCAGAAGTTCTGTCAAATTCTCTCATGCAAGTAACTCCACGACATATTATCTATTATCCGTTAAATGTTGAAAATCAAATATCAAGTATAATAATGCAGTTGACAAATCAATCAGGAAACAGTTGCATTTTAATAATGAAGTTGTAACATATTATTTACATCTACGCGAGCAATAACAAAAATTATACAACATCACATATAATCAAACAAAGAAAATATTTATCGAAGAAAAATAGTAAGAGGATTTTTTGGAAATATATTCACTAAAGTTATTGAAAATGTTCCGGGTATAGCGCGTAAAGTTGCACCAATTGCTAATGAAGCTAGTAAAGCTTTTGCAACTGGGGCTGCATCTGCCGCTGAGACTGCGTTTGGATAAAAAAATAGCTGATAAAATAAAAGGAGATCCACTGACTGCATCTGAAATAAAAAAAGCTATCTCAGAAATCGCTCAAACAAAAGAAACTCAACGAGATATGATAACAACAACAAAAAAATTATTATCACCAAAGGGCGAGCAGATCATACAAAAATTGATATCTAAAGTAACAGTGCCGCAATAAAATTTTATATAATCTAATAAATAAAATGCCTGTTAAAAATTATCTCGAGTTAACAGAAACTCGTGATATCGACAACGATGTGAAAGAATTTGAGTATGTTGAGTATCTCGATGAGAATTCTAACGAATCAAATAAGGCTGGTATTAGAACCTTTAACACCAGAGACAAAGACGTATTTCTACTGCCACATAAGACTATGTTAGAAGTTCTTGGTCAGATTATAACAGTAGCCAATCCACCTGCTGCAATTGCAGTTGGAACAGAAGTAGCTCTTATAAATAATGGCTGGTGTTTATTCAAAAGTGCTAGATATTAACTGGTCAATCAAACTATAGAAGATATTTTTGGTCATCTACAAGTTGCAAGTACAATTTTAAATATTATTTCGTTTTCAGATGATTACTCGAGATCAACTGCAACCAACATGATGTGGTTTAAAGATACTTGACGGGGTATAGCTGAATCAACTGAATTTTTAAAGGGAGGTGTTAGGGTACACGGAGCTGATGCTGCTGCAGATCTTATAATTGTGAGAAATTTTCCTATTGCTAATGCAGACGCGCTAGGTATAGCAGCACCAGGTGCAGCTGCTAATCCAGACGCTGTGAGACTCTCACTTATTGCAGCTTTTACAAATCTTAATATAACACCACCAGGAGCAGCTGTAGATGCCGTTGCAATGTTAGATCTTATTATTAACATACTTGACGTGAGAAATCCACGTTATAATGAACGCTTTGCTTGGCGAAGAGAACTTGCAGCAGGATGACGTCAAATTACAATGATGCTTCCACTAAGTATGATTTTCGGCTTTTGTCGCGATCATGATAAAGTATTTCGCGGAGTAAAACATACTCTTATTTGATATCGAGCAGAACAAAACGATTGCTTGTTTAGATCTGGAGGGGCTGATGCACAGTTTATCATAAACAAACTTGCTCTGAGGATGCCACGTGTAACACCGTCGATCACAAAAATGTCAGAACTAAATAGCACACTTGAAAAGCATACAAACATAATTTATTTTCAGCAGCAAAAGGTATATCAAACAGCGGTTCCAAATACTACTGACTACACGTGGCGGGTCACAACAACATCAAGCGAACAACTGCCGAGACAAATATTTGTCGTATTTCAACAGCACTCCCGACGAAGCAACCAACAACAACAAAATATTTGACCACGTTGATGTCAGACGAATATACGCCAGATTAAATTCAAAGCAATATCCAGAACGAGCAATAGAATGTAATTTTGCTGACGACGCTAATAAAAATATTACTCGACCGTACATGTACCTGCTTGACGCAATTCAAAAATATCAGGATGTTGAAGATGGATCTCAGATATCAGCAGAGGAATTTCGTACACTTTTTCCTATATTTCATTTTGATGTTAGTAAACATAGCGAGCGAGCTGTTGACAGCACAGCGGATATTGAAATTACCTGGACACTTGGAGCGGTTCCAATAGCGCTGTTATACGTATACGCATTAGTCATTAGTGATAGATTTATCACGGTAGATTCTATTAGAGGTAAAATGACAGTTCAAGATAAATCTACAGTTGTTATATAAAATGACAAAATATATTGTAAATGAAGTATATTTGACTGATGTTCAAGTTAAAAAATTAGTAGCTGCTATTGCAAAGCGAGAAGAGGTATCATTAAAAATCAATCCTAATATGTCTGATGGTGTTTTAACAAAATTAATGCTGACAAAAAAAATCAAGTAAACTAGAATGATCGTAAAAAAAACTTTTGTTTTAAATTTGAGTGCTGCACAGATAACAGCGCTGGCAAACGACATTGTTATCAAAGGTGGTTTTCTTGGTCCAGCATTATCAGTATTAGCTGCAAAAATTTTGCCGGTCTTAGGCACCTTAGGACTAGCAGCAGCGACGGGAGCCACATCCGGCGCAACGAAAAAAGCAGTTGAGGGGAAAGGTATCATTCGCGAAAGTGGAATAAAATAATTGTAAATTTTATGTAATTGATATATTATAATGTCACAACGGAAAAAGAAATCGTCAGAAAAAAGAAAACAACAAAACAAAAGAAAACAACAAAACGAAAACAAGCAAAACAAGGAGGAATTATTCCTTTCGCTCCACTTTTGGCGGGACTAGCGGGAAGTCTGCTGCCAAATCTTTTAGGAATCGGACGTGGTCTAACATTACCGGGAATATGACCACCCCGTTGAGTAATTTTGATATAATCGATAAGTTTAAAGCAGTTCCTGGATTTCACGGAGTTTATTCTAAAGACGAACTCATAGTAATAAAATCGCCGTCAGCTCTAAGTTCGTGTGTGATAAATTTGCAAGATTTGAATGACGGATCCGGTACGCATTGGGTAGCAGTTTATAATAATAATTATTTTGACTCGTTTGCACTTCCTCCAAGCGATGTAATAAAAGATATATGAACAAAAAAATTAAAAACATATATTATTCAGCAAATCAACTCCAACCTGTTGGAACGTCTGCTTCCGGATATTATTGTATAATGTTTATCCGACAGATGAGCAGAAATCTCAATTTTTTAAAATTTATTTCACAGTTTGATAAGCAACCTTCTCACGCTAATGATGAGATCGCAATTAATTTTATCTAAACTTACAAGCATAATAATGACAACATATTGTCTCAAGTGTAAAACTAAAACAGAAAATATTAACGAATCAAGAAAAAAAAACAAAAAACAACAGGATGATGTTAAAAAGTATTTGTACAATCTGTGGAGAAAGAATACTATGTTTTTAAAGAAAAAGTCACTGGGAGCTGGTTATCCTAATGATGTCAGGGAGGTTATTTTAGTAGACGACTAAAAATATAGAATGATATGCAACTGTGATTTTGACAGAGATTTGTGTATTGAGCAAAATAAAATTGTCGCATTCTGTCAATGTTGTAACAACAGAGATATAATAGGTACAGGTATAGATATACATAAAATTATTGGTAAATTACCAAAAGCAAAAGGCGGTTGGACTTTGCCAGGTCATCGGTTTACAAGACCTTACAATCCGCTAGATCAACAACTAGATGAACACGACAATCCATTACCAGGACAAGAGCCTTACAATCAAGTGGATGCAATAGCAATGCGTCATGATATTTGTTATCGTGATCACGAAAATTCGAAAGCAGATTGTGATAAAGTGATGTTAGACGAATTACGTAATATGGAGCCAACAAATCTACGAGAAAGTTTGATAAAGATTTGTTCAGGGAATGATTGGAGCAAAATATAAACTTGGACTCGTAAAAGAATTATACGATGATCTTGCAGTCGTACAACATAGACCTAAAAAATAAAGTTTCCGAGACGTAAAGTTGTCGGTAATGCCGTAGATGATATCTGGGCAATAGATTTGGTGGATGTATCCAATCTGGCTCAATTTAACGTTGGCGCTGATGGCGCTCAAAAAAGGTATTTGTTTAATGTTATAGATGTTTTTAGCAAATACGCTTTCAATGTACCTGTTTCGGATAAGACAGGAACTTCAATGACTGATGCGCTAAAACAAATCATAACGAGTACAGAAAGAAAACCGAATAAAATCTTGACTGATCACGGAGCAAAATTTTTTAACAAAAAGTTTGAGCAGTTTCTAGAACAAAATAATATTTAAAAAAATACTTTACAGGGAAAGAGGGTAAAAGCGTTGTTGTCGAGAGATTTAATCGCACGTTAAACGAAAAAATACACAAACATTTGACAGCTAAAAACACCAACATGTACATCGATGACCTTTCTCAAATCGTGGACAAGTATAATAACACGAAGCATCTAACCATCAAAATGTCACCCAATGACGCGATTAAAAATCCGATATCAGCAAATTAACACATGTACCGCAGATATAAATTTAAGGTTGGTGATAAAGTTAGAATTTCTTTGATAAAAAAAAAGGTATTTGCAAAAGGATTTACTCCGAACTGGAGCGAAGAAGTATTTGTTGTTGATAAAGTACTTTTAACAATACCTGTAACGTACGCGTTAAAAGATCTAGCAGGGGAACCTATCAAAGGTAGTTTTTACGAACATGAACTACAGAAAACTGACCAAGATGTTTTCGTTATCGAAAAAGTCATTAGGAAGAAAGGAGATAAAAGTTTAGTCAAATGGCGTGCGTATAGCGATAAATTTAACAGTTGGATTCCAACCAAACAGATTATGATATAATGCTATTATAAATTAATTCATACTTTCGTTTGACAGACTTACATTTTACTGGTTTAAATAACGATATTAGATACTGCTTGCGATCGTCAGAGATCGTCATTAGATTAAAATTTTAACAAATATGAAATCGAATTTGATATTTTTCTGTCGGTTTTGGAATGTTAATATTTAAGAAAGATTTGATCAGCTGCCAAAACAGTTGTTGCTCGGCAGTAGTAAAATTAAATTTCATTATTTTTTAGCAATGTGATACTTGACATTATATTTTCCAGTGGTTGTTCTGCTGTAATTTGATCTATCAACGACGGTGACTATTTTATCATCGTCGTCAGACTCGTTGTTGTATAAAATATCATCTTCGCTATAATCAACAGATTTATTTATCATATGGTTAGTGATTGTAATATTGTATGCAACTTTATCGTTAATGTTTACATCTCTTGCAGTGGTATCTTCTGCGTATAATTCAGCGAGTCGTTTCATCACGTCCATTATTATAATATATTTTTATCTAATTTGTTATTATAAGATGACTGTGGAGGTAAAATATCGCCAAAAAGTTAATATATTAAATTACAAAGAGCTAGCTGAAGCGGTAAGAAATGTTGGTTGGGTTATAGTGTACACTCTGTTGATGTTATTGTGATGCAGGATGATTCTCATAAAATATTATTAACAGCAGCAGAAAAAGATAAAATTAATGAAAGTGCAGTAACGACTTTAAAATTTGATCGTAATGATGTTATAGCATTTGCTCATCATTGTTTGACTAAACCCGAATTACAAAATATTATTAATCATCATATCTAAAACAAATCCTAGCATTGTATTCGCTTGAAAAAGCTGATCTTGTTACTCTATCAGCTACAAATTTTACTGTCATAGGATGTATATTATAATATCTTGCCGCAGCTGTAATCGATTTGAATTTCATATCCTCGTCCGTTTCGAGATTTAAAGAAACAACAGGTTTTGCTGGGCATCTATAATTAATACCACCACCTCGTCCTTTTTTCACATTTTCCTGTTGCGTCACTAGTTCTAGATTTTCCAATCGATTGTCTGTTTTTACGTTATTGATATGATTAATGACCAGACCATTGGGTATAGATCCATGTAATACCTCGTAAACAAAACGATGAGATTTATAAGTAAATTTATCGACTAGTGTTCCTCTAACAGTTACTATGAGATACCCCATATTGCTTATAGTACCAAGAACTTTTTTACTTTTTCTGTTTATAATAATACCAAGATTGTTAGCCTCGTATAAATCAAAGACCGGATGCGGCTGAAACTCATCTTGTAAGGATAAGTGTTCGATATTATCATCAGTGACTGCACCGTTCACATGATATACATGCTGTCCCTCTGGAATATCATCGCAGAACAACGTGTAAATAAAATCTTTTCTAAGCATTGTAATCCTCTCGGTATTATCTCCTTTTACACTCATCTTATAACCCGCTCACGTTGCTTTGCCAACAAAATTGCTAGTTTTGATGTTAATAACCGAACCTAATGCATTTCCAGCGTATAAGTTGTACTTTGAGTGAACGTGATATACCTCTTGCTCACATGCGCTTGTCAGATTTTGTGTCATTATACTATAGTAATTTTGTATATCTCTAATTGTTTTTTCAACCTGGCGTATGCGCTGTGTGTGGTAAATTATCGATCGAACAATCAATTAGACTTTAGATTATAGTATAGCAATGTCGAAATTGCGTGATATAGCCAAAAAGAGCCTTATGGGAGTACCTGAAAAAATAGCGACTGCTTTTACAGGATTTGACAACAGTTATCGGTTCGATAATCAAATCGTACTGATAAATTTTACTGCAACAAATCTCTTTCATCTATTACAGACAACTGTAAAACGTGAGCTCGAAAAACACAAAAGTATCAGAGTATTAGTGCAATATCATACTATATTTTCGAAGCTACTTGTGACTGAAGAATCAACTAACAAGGAAATTGCTGACCCTTACATCAACGTGAAATCCAGAGGTGTTTTCCTTGGGACTGATCTTTTGTCATTAGTTGATGAAATACACCAAAAAAATCTGGAAAAAATAGAAGAATTTACTGAATTAGGTTCGGGTTGGAACTTTGAAATGATCAAATAAATATTGTTTCACACGATGAAATATGACGCATTACGAGGTAGTTCGTACATCGACCTGCCACCAAAAATAAAAAGTAAAAGATGTTGTATAAACATTAAAAACGTAGGTAACAAATGTTTCCAATGGGATGTTTTTTCTGCACTATTTCCAGCAGAAAAACACGCTGATCGCGTTGAGAAGTATATCAGTCACGTGTCAAGGTTAAATTGTGCTGGTATTGATTTTCCAGTAGCAGAAAATCAAATACCAAAATTTGAAAAGCAAAATAATATTTCGATTAACGTTTTCGGATTACATGAAAAAGAAAACGTCTATCCGAGATATATTTCAGAAAAAGCTTCACAATCGACTATCAATGTACTGTTTTATAAAAATCATTACGTTGGGATCAAAAACTTTCATGGACTAGTTGCTGGACAGTACAATAAACGAAAAAAGAAAACGTTCTTTTGTTATCGCTGCTTGCACGGTTGTAATGACCATGAAAAATTACAAAAACATTTGCAGTATTGTAGTGTTGTACAAAGAATAACAATGCCGTCTAAAAAAGATAGTGTGTTACAGTTTGTCCATCATAATCATAAACTAAATATTCCTTCCGTTATATACGCTGATTTCAAATGTTTACTTCAACCTGGACTTGGCGTAGAAAATAATCCTAATCAATCGAGTACAAAAAAAGTTCAAAATCATGTTCCATGTGGAGTAGCGTACAAGGTAGTTTGTTGTGCTGATTCTAGATTATCTATTCCAATCCACTACTATCGTGGTAAAAATCCAGCTATCTGGCTTCTTAAGCAGCTGATTAACGAAGTTGATAATATTACTTATCGTTTGAAAAAAGTAAGGCCAATTTTAAAATTAACACCTCAACAAGAAACTGATCACGAGCAAGCAGAAATTTGTCATATTTGTGAAAAAGCTTTTGACGATAACAAAAAAGTACATGACCATTGCCATTTTACCGGACAGTACCGTGGAGCGGCTCATAATCAGTGTAATTTAAAATTACATGCTCCAGTTTTTATTCCCGTTATTCTTCACAATTTTCGAAGGTATGATAGACATATTATCGTGGAAGCTTTTGGTGATCCTGAGATAAAAGCTCGTCTAAAACTCGACAACGTCATCAAATGTATTCCAAATAATTTTGAAAAGTATATGTCAGTTACGCTAGGTAAATTGCGTTTTATTGACAGCTTGCAGTTTATGGAGGCATCGTTAGATGAGCTAGTAAAAGGTTGTAGTAAATTTCATAACCTAAGAGAATGTTTTGGAGATAAATTTAATCTACTAGCTAAAAAAGGAGTTTTTCCATACGAATATCTCGACGACTGGAGTAAATTTGATGAAACATCTTTACCTTACAAAGATAAAGTTTACCCACAACTTAAAAATGAAAATATAACCGATGACGAGTACAAGTATGCACAAGATATCTGGAGAGAGTTTGATTGTGAGACTTTTGGTAATTATCATGATTTATAACTGAAAACTGACGTGTTATTATTAGGAGATGCTTTTGAAAGTTTTCGAGAAGTAAGTTATAATAATTACGGATTAGATCCTTGTTGGTATTAATCTGCCCCTGGGTTGTCATGGGATGCTCTGCTAAAGTTTAGTAAGGTAAGGTTGGAATTACTGACTGACGTTGATATGTTCAATTTTATCGAAAAAGATATCAGAGGCGGTATTAGCGTGATAACAAAAAAATATGTTGAAGCAAACAACAAATATTTGAAACAGTGTAACCCTAAGCTCCCTTCGAAATATTTAGTTTATCTACATTGCAATAATCTTTACAGGTAGTTCAATGATAGAACCAATGCCTCTTGCTGGATTTCACTGGATCACGGCTGATCGATTTCTATCAGAGACAGAAAAAAAGATACCCGACGATGTTTCCTATTTCGTTGAAGTTGATCTTGATTATCCAACTTGGCTACACAAATTGCGTAACGATTACCCTTTCTGCGCGGAATCGATGGTTATAGATTATAGTTTGTTATCAAAAGAACAACAAGTGCTAGCATCACCAAGACAACATTCCATGATCAAAAAAATAGTACCAAATTTGCTTAATAAACGTAATTATGTTTTGCATTACAAAGTTTTAAAATAAGCAGTCGATGCTGGTCTTGTGTTGAGAAAAGTTCATCGTGTACTAAAATTTAATCAGTCGCCGTGGATGAAATGTTATATTAACTCGAACACTTCAAGAAAAGCTATAGCAAAAACTGATTTTGAGAAAAACGTCTTTAACTGATGACCAATTCCGTTTTTGGTAAGACGATGGAGAATATTAGGAAACGCGTAAAGATCGAACTAGTTAATGATATCAATCGTAGAAAAAAACTTGTGTCAGACGATGATTTTGTGAGCATGAAAATTTTTAATGAGAATTTTGTTGCGATACAAAGAAGAAAAATAAATCTAAAACTAAACAAGCCGATCTACGTTGGAGCTTCAGTGTTAGATTTATCAAAGTGGCTGATGTACGATTTTCATTACAATTTTGTTAAATTTCAATTGCCGGCCAGAAGACTATTGTTTACTGATACTGATTCACTCGTGTATGAAATCGAATGCGAGGACATCTATCAGGACATGTATAATAATCGACATCTGTTTGATCTTTTTGATTACCCACGTGACAGTAAATTTCATGACGACACAAAAAAGGTGATTGGCAAGTTCAAAGATGAAATGAACTCGAGCGCTATCAAATATTGTATCGGATTACGCAGCAAAATGTATGCCGTATTATTAGACAATAATAAAATAACGAAAAAGGCAAAAGGTCTGCCTCGTGATTTTGTTAAAAAGTTTATGAAATTTGATGACTATAAGTATGCGCTTGATGGCGGTGTTAGTTTTATGAGAGCTATGGCAATTTGGACTAATCATCATAAGTTATAAACAGATGTCATTATCAAACGAGGATTGAGTAATTTTGATGATAAGCGTTATTGCGAAAATGGAGTAGATACACTTGCACTAGGGTATTGTCATGATGATAGATCTATACTTGACATTATCTGTTCCAACTGAAATTTTCTCTAACCTTAAGAAAACAATGTTTGAAAATTTAACAGCGACAAATAGCTACAGTAGCAAAATCAAATATCTAATGATGGATGGCAAACCATTGACAGTTGAAATCAATAATGAAACATCAGGTATATGTTTTAGTGAAACACGTGATAAGCTAAAATTTTCGCTCATCAGATCTGATGACAGCGAGTATTTTAATTATCTCGATCAATGTATCAAAGGTTACTACCAGAATTTAAAAACTTTCATAGTCCGATTAGCCAACAAAAATATACTAAACTTA